>ML807871.1:93484-117892 GCA_009831015.1 Picea engelmannii
ACCAAGGAGACATTTTCATTTGGAATCATCTTGTACTTGAACATTTATGTGGGGTAAAAGGAGGTTGCCCCCTCGAAGAGGCTTATTATCTAAAATTATCTCTTTTTCAAGGCGTTGAGTACTTATTCTGAGGTTTTTCTATGTTATATTGATATTTGGTTCTTAACACTTCGAGTTGAGACAAATTACCAAACTGTTTAGGCATACGGAATTTGTCGTCTTCAAGAGGTCAAGACGAAGGAGCCCTTCATCTTCCACTGCCCATCTACTATGAGATCCGTGGGCGGATCCATTATTTGTTCAAGGAATCAAGCCCTTCCAAGCTTCTTCAGAGACCCCAACCAAAGATGCATGGCCTTATACATGCAAGAGGCCATCAAGCTTCGTGCCCATACTCTCCAACCTCCTCCTAAAACAAATTCCACCCAAAGGATTACTTTTTTACAATGCTTCTATCAGGTAAGGGCACCAAGCAACAAACTAATAACAACATTGCATCCACCTCCAAATCAATTCAGACCCAAGGGACCATCCTCTCCCCAAAGACATTAGAGACATTCCTAGACCAGATCCCTTACCAACAAGCAAATGAGATCATCCAAGCTTTAACACCAAGTGACCCCTTCCATGCAACAACTTGAGGGCGGTCTAGATCTTTCCCCCAACACTCCTCCAAACATCATTCTATCTTGAGTTTCCTCCATTCAACCTCAGATGTTAATAGAGAAGAATCTAATGAACCAAGATATACTTGCACTATTTAATTGTCCCCCAATTCCTAGATCCATCCTCTCTACACACCTTTCCAATGCAATTGTATGTGCTTGGAGTCGAGGGTTATTCATGCTTTCCATGTTTTTCATGCTTTAGCAAAGATTTCATACTTTACTTTCTGCATCTTACCTTTTATAAGAGCCATTTTGATGCTCTCGCATTGTAATGACATCATTGTACTCAACAGTCCCATTGACCTATTTTTGTGGTCATTCATTAAACAATAATAAAATTAACTTATCTTGTCTTGTCTTAACCAAGAGTTGCTACTACTTCTACCACCACTAAATAATATTTTATACAATATTGTTAGAGATATTTAAGGGCATATATATTGCTACCATAAAGAATAAGAATAGGCAATCTTGAAACACTCCACACACAACATACTCTAGGGAGTATAAAACACATAATTGTGCCTAAAAACTCTCACTTGCATTGTGAATTTAACCGTTCTACTTGCATTGCCCTAGTTAGTGAATGAGCACAACCTAAGAATAGACAGTCTGGAGACCCCCCGCAAACAACATATTGTAGGGAGTATAAAACACATAAATGTGACTACAAACTATCACTTGCATTGTGAATTTAACCTTTCTACTTGCATTGCCCTAGTTAGTGAATGCGCAGAACCTTTAGTTTAGTATATGTTATGCATCTTTTGAATATTATTCATAAGTCAAGACGTGTTAAGAGCCCAAATCACTATGTAAACTAAAAGTTCTTAATTTCAAAATCAGTAAATCTAAAAAAAAATCCCAAGAAATTCAAAATAAGTAAATCTAATAAACTTTCGCAATTTTTTTATTATGGAAATGAGTGCTGCGATCCCAAGTTCAACAGAGAAACAGTCTTAACTAAGGGAAGGAGTTTACTCAGAAGGTTATCAATACACACTAGCATAGATCACCTTAACCTTGAAACTTGAAAGGGATAAAAAGGAAACCTCATGTTTTTCTCTCTCTCAATACATAAACACTTAATAGATCCTTAAGATGGATATATGTTAATTTAAAATTTATTTATATGTATTGTTGTTTAAGATAATACTACATTTGACTTTTTTTACGTTCTCATAATTAAAAGAAATAAGAAGTTGGCTATTCTTTCTTCTTGTGTCAGTTGAACCCCTTAATGTGGGGAAAATGTCGAGCTTCCAAGTTGGCTCCTCATTCTTCTTGTGTCAGTTGAAACCCTTAATGTGGGGAAGATGTCGAACTTCCACTGCACATTGTCTGAGCAACGCTTAAACTGCAAATTATAAACCTTGTGGTTCACCAACTCTAGGTAAAAGCACCAACACCTATATCATTCAAAAAGGGAATAAAAAGATGGCAATTTCTCTATGCTTCCAAACTTTGTTTTCAAAACCAGCCTCACTCTATGGAGATATGTTGGGATGCATACAGTCTCCCAAAATTAGGATAGTTATATAGCAACCAGAAATAAGGAATGAAAATACAAAGGAAGGCATGTACAAAGAAAAACAAGGAGGGGGAATATATAACTTGGAAAAAAAACAGAATAATAAACAACATTTAAAAAACAAGGGTCTTTAAAGAGGTAATGACCTGCATGACTGAGCTACAACAAACCGAATGCAACAACAAACTGAATGCAATCCTAAAAGTTAAAACAGATTCGATGAAAACAAGTTATGAAAGCAAGAAATGTAGACTAACATGAAAGGGATATGATCTACAAAGGGAAAAACCTGGATATGTCATGTGAAATGAGCGGACCAAGTGACAGTTATGGAAGGAAAAACAGAAAGAAGAGAACGGATGGACAACAAATAAGGGAATATCTTTGTCACTGGACACGAAAGGAAGTCTGGAAAAAAATTCTTATTTTCATTCGCAGGATAAGGATAAAATCTTATGTAACCATAAGAGCATAGAGGTGCACCTCATAACTACTACAAGTAAGGTGGGATTGAAAACCAAAAATGAATACAGAGGTTAATGAAAAGGTGGCAACCAAAAGATGTAGTGAGGATTAAGAATGATTTCAATGGAATGAGGTGGAAAATGAAATCACCTGAGTTTGACAGGTAAAGAAATAGCAAACAAAGATGTAAAGTCACTTCAACATATAATATTTCAAAAAAGTACTGAAAGCAAACAAATATTTGGATAACACTCATATTGAAGTAAAAGCAGCTGTTGATGTCTGTCTATTAAGCATAAGATTTAGCTTATCCAGCATATGAGTTCGCGGCAACCTGAATCCATTGATTTCCGGATCCATTGATTAGCGGCATTCCCTGAAAGCTGTAAGTACCTCGACCAGAAGGGATATAGCCGCGCCCCGCCCCTATCTCTATCAGCCAGAACCCAAGCCCAGGTTGAGTAAATGCCCTCTCAACATGCATCGCACACGAGGTTGACCCAGGCGTCCTGTGTTGTTTTTCCAGATGAGGTATAAGAGATATGGTGTCTGCTCTATGGTTACCAAAGTGGCTGGGTGTATAAAACTGGGGGAGCAGCAAAAGATAATCCGGGGTGAGGCTCGGTAGGGCAGGGGGGATTGTTGGCAACCCAGAGGGTATATTACAGCTTTCCTACAAAAGAGGCTTCTGTATGAGTACTAACAACCAAGCTGAAGTGTATACTATCCTAAATGGACGGGAACACAAACTAATGATGGCATCCCAAAACTGCATTGTGTATGAAATTTGACATTAATAATGAGGACAATGCATAACAAATGTGAGCCTGCCAACATTTCAACCATTTGAACTTCATGGATGTCACCTGCAAACTTAACGAGGGCAACGTAAGTTCACCAATAAAGCAACTTTAAGATAACTGGTTGACCTGAAAGTTTGGCATTATGGATAAGTATTTCCAGAAGCAAATTTCTCTCTCTCTCTCTCTCTCTCTCTCTCTCTCTCTCTCTGCCCCTAATTTACCTCCTGATCACCTTGCTATTCCCACAATGCATCAGTCCTCTCACATGTCAAAAGATCATTTCAATGAGGTCCTATGTGACCTCAGAAACCACATTCAACTTCTAAATCAGATGCTTTACATGATGAAGAGATAGTTTAACACAGTTAAAATAGACACCCACTGCATTGAAGACAGACTTCAACAAGTGAAGGACAAGAAAGATGCATGGGCAAAGAAAATGCGGACTGCATACTATTTCAAATATCTGAATGTAGTCTCAAAGGGATATTTGGTGAGATTGCATGTCCGAGTTCAGAGAAACCACTGAACAGGAATATACTGAGCAAAGTGAGGATGAGGACTAGTGCTCTAACACCCCTCCCCCGGCACCCATCACTTATAATGGTTCCAGTTCAGCTAGTTTTTCCTTTTTGTTTAGAGCTCTTTAATGATTAATCTCTGTTTTTTCCTTAAGGGTAGCTGTCCTTCAGTGCTGTTACAAACTTACAGCCTGTTTAAGAGTAAGATTAAAATATAAAAGTAATCAAACTACGGGAGATGTTGAATATACTCTGCATAAAGATTGTTATTTTCCTACAGGCATAGCTGATGTGATTTTGCCACATTGTGTCTATATGGCATAAATTCTCATTTCAATTATGGAACCAGCAATAATAAAACTGAACTGGCTCAAATTTACATAACAAAGATTAAACATCATAAAGAACAAAAAGAGAAGAAAAAATTGTCAAGGGACAAAAATAATCATAAAAACTTAAGTAAAATCCAATATTTTCAGCATATAAATATCGACCTACTTCATTACAGTTAACCCTTTTACTTGAGTTACGAGTATAAATATGCCATATTCCATATTGTATTGTATCATTCTAACCCAGTGCAGACTCCACATCTGATCTTTACCCTTTTACTTGAGTTACGAGTATAAATATGCCATATTCCATATTGTATTGTATCATTCTAACCCAGTGCAAACTCCACATCTGATCTTTTTAAAAAATGACAAGTCCCGTGATGAATCCTGACCTCAATGCACTATTTTTGATGGATCCAGCAGTGAAAATTCAAATAAATATAGAGAAGACAAATTAAAATTAGTTCTGGACAATAAGAAGATGCTCCTAAATAGGCATATTGTTTCAATCTCTTCACCTATATAATTTTCTTTTCACCATTGTAGATTATACATTTGCTAATGTGCTGTTTTATGTTTGTATATTTATTAAAAGACTGGCCTTGATGAATCCCTGAATCCTAAAACTTGAAAATTATCACTCTTGCACCACTTGCAACAAGATCCACACCAACACTTCTCATAACTTTGCTTCAAGACTAATGGACGCTTCACAACAAAATATTTTGCAAGTTGTGCAGTGTTTGTTATAATTGTGCATAGGATTCTGATAAAGATTTTGTTCAAACAAAAAAAATCAATCTTGACAAAGTGTCAGAGTTTCCTCAGTGCCTTACAGTAAACACTGTGTGAACCCTCGCAACCAAATTTGTATGTTCTCATTTTTCCATATTTTAAACAAACTCTTCAATGTTCGGTTATCAGGGCCCAGGGTGCAAGGTACAAACTATTCAATTTTCCGTTACCAGGGCCCAAGAGTGCAGGTACAAATAATTCAATTTTCGGTTATCAGGGCCCAGGAATGTAGATACAATGTGAAATTCAGGTGCAGGTTTAGGTTTGGTAATTAAAAAATCCAAGTTCGTGTATTTGAGGTTGTAGCAACATAAGCACAAGTAAACAAATGTAGATGTAAAGAACACAAGGCACAGTAGAGATTATAAAATTATGCACAGTACATTAAAGAAAATCATAACAGTTATAGCAAGAAAGAAATGTTTAATGATTTCGCAAGATTGAATGACAACAGAAAACCAGAAATACAGTGCAGAACTCTAATACAAGGAAGCAAAATAATTAAACGGGAAAATATGAATATCATTCTTCACAAAATAGTGGCATAACGAACAACTTACACTTATTTGCCGGGCTGTGGTCTGGTGCTCGAAACAGAGCGTCACCACAAAAATGACCCAGGTTCAAACCTCGGCGCGAAACCCTGATCATGTGTATGAGTTGGCCCACATTGAAGAGAGTTTACGGCGATAACGCAGAATTGAAATCCGTGGCTCTCCAAGGATTTAAAAAGAAACGTTGACACCGACCTAAAATTAAATTAAAAAAAAAACAAACAAACGACTTACACTTAATCTTTTTCATGTTGCCAGTGGTATACCCAGAAAAAACCCCAAACCCTCTTCATTCGGGGTTTTCAATTTTCTTTGTAATGTACATTACGGGATGTCCCAGGGTCGAGGTTCGGGCACGGCGACCACCATACCCTCCAGGTCCGGCTTAAGCAGAATCTGACAACCGAGCCTGGCGTGCTTATCGTAGTCCCCTCTCAAGGCCGCGCATTTAAGGACGTAGATCTCGTCTTCAGAGGGCGGGGGCAGCTTATCGAGCCATTCCTGTGCCATTCGAACCTCGCACTCGGCGGAGCAGGCGTAGATGTCCTCCAGCCGGTGGGATTCCGGGTCGATCAGCCCAGCATTGGCCAGGGCCTTCAGCAGGGTCTGCCCAGTCAACCCTACCACGGAGTGCCGATTCCCATCGGGGTCTATTGCGAACAGCCTCACTAGTCGATCCGCGACCTTCTTCGTGCGGGATCCGGATTGGGATTCAATTGTACCAGAAAATTGGGCCGGAAATACTCTGCAGGAGGAGGGTATGTTGCGCGCAGGGAGAAGATGGCGCGATAACCTTCGAAGAGAAAACGCCATGGCCATCTTGCATTAGCGAAAAGCCCAAAGGATGTACAGACAAAATCGGATTGGTATATTGGATCCGATTTGTAATCTAACTGTAAATTCGGTTCGGAACGTAGTACTATATATATTTGTTGGCGGTGATATATATATATATATATATATATATATATGGAAGGCTCTCGATAGATCGAACCCAGGCTAGAATATAAGCGAATTGAAGTGTTAAGCATATGCTGTTGTTACATACACATTCATTAATTGGTATGTAGCGATTGATCAACATAATAGAGCTAGACGTTAAATCATTCTAAATATCTTATCTAGGTTTTGGTAGCGTGGGATATGGGGTTATCATGTTCTCATGTTAATTTGGTGGTTTTTCCTCCTGATCCGATGAAATGAAATTTGGTTGGAAGTTTCAGTTTGATGCAAAATTATGATTTTAGCATTTGTAAATTGCAATTTTAAACTAATTATGGGGTTTTGAATCTACTCAAATATACAAAATTGCAATTTGAGTAATGTAAACTATGATTTCAACAATTCTTCATCTATGTTAATTCTTGTTAGCAAATTTGGTTAAGGCGTGGGTTTTGTTTGCTAGGCGAGTTGAGTTCAATATCCTTATGGTGTGTTTAGTCATGAGGCGACACCCAAAAAATCCAACCATGTTAAGGGTTGGTGCAGCCCAAGCCGAGTGTAACCTCCTAGTGATTTTGACGGCTTAGATGCCCTTGGGTTGTGGTATCTTGGTCAATGGTTGAAATGTTGGCCCCGCAAGTAACAAGCATTTCTAAAAAACAAAAACTAAAAAAACAATTCTTCATCCATTGGATTCTGACGAATACAGGGTGACTTGAATGACTTGTATCAAACACCCTGGGTACATAACATATATACAAATTAATCACCAAGTGTACCATCGATTGTCCTTAGTGGATGAGAACAAACAACAATCCTTAGGTGATGAGAGCAAACCTTATACAGTGCAAGTTGAAAGCAAAGCGAAGGTTATGAGAGAGTTAGTCCCTAAAATAATTTGGATTGATTAATAGAATTATTCTAAATTTATAAATATAGTGATAATGATGAAGTTGGTGAAACCTAGGGTGGTTGGCATGGGGGGGTCATCGTTGCTCCTAGAGGACATAAAGAAACCTAGGTTGCATGGGGTATTGGTGAAGCCCCCTGCAATGAGGTTGAAGCATTGACAGATTTCCAAGGATTAAAAATCCTCTCTAAGATAATGGGAACACCATAACGATTAGTAGAGACACGTCTTTAATCATCAACTCCATGAGAATGTGGGGGGAAAGCATCCACTACCCTAGAAAAACTCATTCTCATAACTAAAGCATTGTGCAACATTTCGATCAAGTTAATTTCCATCATGTTTGTTGAACAAAAAACTTAGAGGCAAATGCAATAGCAAATTAAGGGTATCCTTTGGAGAAGGTTAGTTGAAAGAATTTGGTATAGAGGGGACCTTGTGCATCACAATTCATCCCACGATGCCATCCACAACAACACCAAGGAGAAAGTAGGTGGGGGGCTCCCTTATAGCCCCCTTCCTCATCATTTGTCACATCTCATTTATGAAGTTGGAGGGGCATTCAAGACCCCTTCGACCCACCATTCTTCATGCACATGCAGAGGCACGTGGCCTCCTTAACCACCCAACTATTTCAAGACATGTGATCTCCCCTCCACTAGTGAGAGCCAAGGTATCTACCCTCCCTATCCTCTGCCCAACACTTGTAGATGTTGACACCACAAATTGGAGCTTCCACTCATGGATAGAGATTTCATTCTTTGGGGAGGGAGGGTGCCTATGCCAAAACTATGTTCCATGAAGCTTTCTTCTCTTTGGATGTTATCCATCCTCTCTTGAAAAGTTCTTGTTACCTTCTTTTATCCTCCCAAGATGGTGTGTGGGGTCATATCTCCTCTCTTCATCTAGTACCATGTACCAACAATGTTAAAAAAGTGAGGCGGAAGCATAACTTAGAGAGGTTTGTTGAGCAATGTACCTCATTGATAATAGATCCAAGGCTACCTTCTCCTTGGAAACCCAAGCAATGTAAATGGTGTTAAATGATCATGCAACCCACCCACACTCTATGCTTGAACAACAAGGTCATTTGTGTTAGGTATGTGTTATATTCTTTGCATGAGTAGTAGTGTCACGTGTCACATATTTAGGTGGTTTTTCGGCATATGTTTTTTTGCCAATGGTTTTCTATTTCCGGTTAAGGAATTAGGGTTGTTGACTAATCCAGGTCATTGGGTTAGGGTTTTTGATGACGTTGGCTCCTATATGTATATTGTATTGTAAACAATGTATCATGATAAATGAATATAGAATATGTTGGTTTTCCCGGTTTGGGTTTCCAGGGGAAAAATCTCTGTGTAATGTTTGTATTTGCCATTGTATATTTTTTGTTCTTTTACTGAAAATTTGTTTGCAGTAAATATTGTACAAGGTTAAAATCTACATTTGGTATCAGAGCTTTATTGGCTTCAGGGGGACGCCTTTGTGGTCAAGGGTTTGGCTCGGGACTGTGATAAACCTTGTAACAGTGGGAGATCTGTGGTATTGATTTTTCAGGTGAAAAGAAATGGCAAGCAATTTGAAGATGGAGATCGAGAAGTTTAATGGGCAAAGTTTTGAGTTATGGAAGCTCAAGATGGAAGATCTGTTGGTGGACGGAGATCAGTGGATCGCGGTAGATCCAGGTACTGCACCTACAGGAACTTCAGCAGATGACTGGAAAAAGTTGGATCAGAAGGCAAAGAGCACAATTCGACTGTGTCTCTCTGATTCAGTATTACAGAATGTGTCAGAGGAAGCTACAACCAAGGATTCATGGGAAAAGTTGGGGAAGTTGTATCAGTCTAAGTCCCTAGTAAATAAACTATTCCTGAGAAAGAAGTTGTATAACCTGAGGATGAGAGATGGAGACTCGATGGCAGAGCATTTGAATGCCTTCAATACTGTCGTAAGTCAGTTAGTATTTGTTGAGATTAAAATTTCAGATGACGATAAATGTATCAATTTATTGTGTTCTTTACCAGACTCATGGGATAGTCTGGTTGTGGCCATAGCTAGTAATACAACTGCCTTGAAGTTTGATGAAGTGGTCTCATCCTTGTTGTCGGAGGAGATGAGATGAAAGAATATGGAAGGACGGAGCACAGACGCATTATTTGCAAGAGGATGTTCCCAGGAAAGAAATAGATCTAAGTTCTCAAGTGGGAGATCTAAGTCTAAGAGTAGGTCTAAATCTCCCGGAAAGTTTGTAAAGGTATGTTGGAGATGTGGAAAAGAAGGGCACTACAAGAAGCAGTGTAGATCCAAAGTTGAGAACAAGAAGGGATCTAAAGAATCTCCTTCTACAAAAGAAAATACCTCTAAGGAAGAAGGAGGGGATGTGTACTTAGCTTCTTCAAGCACACATGCAGATTATGAGGCATGGTTGGTTGACTTTGGTGCATCCTTTCATATGATTCCCCACAGGGAGTGGTTCTACGAATATGAAAGGTATGATGGAGGTAATGTTTTCTTAAGTGATGATTCAACAACCAAAATCATAGGACGAGGAAAAGTCAAGTTGATGCTCATAGATGGAAGGATTAGAACACTGCCTGGTGTTCTGCACATCCCAGGTTTGGCCAAAATTTTGATTTTTGTAAGCAAAATGGACGATGCAGGGGTAAAAACAATATTTGAAGAGGGAACTTGCAGGATGGTTCGAGGAGCAATGGTGTTGCTGAAGGGAGTTCGGTTTGGAACTCTGTATAAGCTGCAAGGAAGCACTATTAGTGATGGGTGTAATAGTTCCATTGTTCCTGATATTGGAGTTGAAGAAGAAAGAACTCTTACAGTCTCTAGAGAAAAGGTTATGTTGTGGCATCAAAGACTGGGGCATATCGGAGAGAAGGGTCTTCGACTACTACATGGTAAAGGTATGGTTGAAGGTATGTCTAACTGCTCTCTGGATTTTGATTTTTGTGAACATTTTCTATATGGGAAGCATAATCGGGTAAGATTCCCCTCTGGTGCAACGAGGGCAGAAGGAATTTTACAGCTAGTTCACAGTGATGTTTTTGGACCTGTGTCGGTCCCATCATTGGGAAAAGCTGTGTAATATGTCTCATTTATAGATGACTTCTCGAGGAATACTTGGATATAATTCCTTAAGAAGAAATCTAAAGTCTTTGACAAGGTTAAAGAGTTTAATGCTCTTGTTGAGAATCAAACAAAGAAAAGAATTAAGGTGTTGAGGACAGATAATGGTGGAGAGTTCTGTGGGAATGAATTTGAAGAATTTTGTAAGAAGTGCGGTATAGTAAGGCAGAAGACTACTCCATACACACCTCAACATAATGTAGTTGTAGAAAGGATGAACAGGACGTTGATGGAAAAAGCAAGGTGCATGTTTAGTGGTGTCAGATTAGGGCAAGAATTCTAGGTAGAGGCAGTGGGTATTGCATGTTACCTGGTCAACAGATCACCCTCATCAACGTTGGATGATAAGACTCCACAAGATGTATGGACTGGTAAGGAACCTTCTCTCACACATCTCAAGGTATTTGGTTGTGATGCATATGTTCATGTTCCAAAGGAAAACATGAGTAAGCTAGATAAGAAGGTTGAAAAGTGTATCTTTATTGGATATAAAGATGGTCTCAAAGGTTATAAGCTTTGGAACCCAGAAACTAAGAAGGTAGTGTATAGCCGAGATGTGGTATTTAGAGAAATGAAGGATGTTGTTAAACAGGAAGTCCTACCAAGTAAGGAAGAACCAGAGAAAATAAAGTTTGATTTAAAGGATGATGAATCAGACTCTACAAAAGAATAGGAATCAAAAGAAGAAGATCCTCACACTCCAGTATTGAGGAGATCGGTTCGAGAAAGAAGGCTACCAGAAAAGTATACTCCATCTGATTTCTGTTCAAATTTTGCTTTGTCTATTACTGATGATGATCCTAGAACTGTCAAGGAGGCAGTGGCTTCAGAGGATGAAAATCTCTGGAAAAGAGCCATGAACGAAGAAATGGCATCTTTGGATAAGAATGAGGCTTGGGATCTAGTGGAGTTGTCGACCGGAAGAAAGCCCATTGGCAGCAAATGGGTATTTAAAATGAAGTTGAATGTAGAAGGAAAAGTGGAGAAATACAAAGCTCGGTTAGTAGCAAAGGGTTATTCCCATGTTGAGGGAATTGATTTTGGTGAGATTTTTTCTCCTGTTGCCAAGTTAACCTCTATAAGATTTATGTTATTTGTCATTGTTGCATTTGATTTTGAAGTAGAACAGATGGATGTGAAGACAACATTCCTACATGGGGATCTGGAAGAAGAAATCTATATGAAGCAACCAGAAGGTTATGTTGTGAAGGGAAAGAAGGAGCTGGTATGCAAGTTGAAAAAGTCCATGTATGGTTTAAAACAATCACCAAGGATGTGGTATAAAAAAATTGATACTTAGATGCTGGGACTTGGCTTCACAAGAAGCAAAGAGGATCACTATGTGTAGTTTAAATTAATTGGTGATCATTTGATTTATTTGGTCTTGTATGTGGATGACATGTTGCCGATAGGAAACACCAAGGAGATTATCCAGGATGTGAAAACTCAATTGTCCTCTAAATTTGACATGAAGGATCTCGGTGCTTCAAATTTCATTTTGGGCATGGAAATTAAAAGAGATCGGAAAAAGAGGAAACTCTGGTTAAATAAGAGAAAATATGTCGAGACAATATTGCAGAGGTTTAATATGCAGGAATGTGTCACATATTTAGGTGGTTTTTCGGCACATGGTTTTTTGTCGATGGTTTTCTATTTCTGGTTAAGGAATTAGGGTTGTTAACTAATCCAAGTCATTGGGTTAGGGTTTTGGATGCCGCTGGCTCCTATATGTATATTGTATTGTAAACAATGTATCATGATGAATGAATATAGAATATGTTGGTTTTCCCGGTTTGGGTTTCCAGGGGAAAAATCTCCGTGTAATGTTTGTATTTGCCATTGTATCTTTTCTGTTCTTTTACTGAAAATTTGTTTGCAGTAAATATTGTACAAGGTTAAAATCTACACTTTGGTCAAATTTCAGGTGACTCAAGCTTATATACAACATTTAAAGCAATGGGAGTTAGAGGTCCAACTCTCAATCCGGAGTAAAGCAAAAGAGGAAGAATTGGAAGCGGTAGCAAATGTGCTAGAAGTGCTTATAAAGTGTCTATCCAGATTTGTGTTGAACTCTTAGTCCTTCTACCTCTCTAAGCTCTTGGATCTTCAACGAGTAGATCAAAACACTTAAACTCTACTATCCCAATGGAATTTATAGCTAGTGCTAGTGATATACATTAAGCTTTGTTTGAAATGTGTTTTATCGTTGTTTTTTACTTCTACAATAGTGCATCAAACAATATAGTAGTAAATTTTAGTTGCAAAGAACATGGATGAGACTTTTAAGCCTAGACAATGAACTTCTAAAGTCTCTTATGGATTGAAGAAGTCTCCCTGAATTGTGTACTATTAGTGGTACAACATTGACCGCCACATTTTGACTCAACAAATTAACCATTTTGATTTTAAAAAATGATGAAGTTGGTGAAACACAAGTAAACCACACAGATGCTTTATGAACCTCTTTCATAATGTTTTATAAAATCTAATTTAAATACTCTAAGCTCAAGAATAGAAAAGCTAAAGAGTGGAAGATTTTCAATATCAAGGGCGGACAAAAATGTCATAACCTCCACATACTCAGAGTGTTGATAGCTCTACTTTTGTAGATGCATGAAACACTAAAGCAAAAAAAATACTTTTGCTTACTAAAACCATAATCAATTACACAACAACACCGCTGATTAATAAGATAAACATTCACAACAAGAGATTAATCTGTTAGATTTAATGAATTTAGAAAACTTACAAATACAAACTTTTTCTCAACACATGACCATTCTAATTATCAAAGTCTAATACATAAAATTTCACATCCATGTAATAATGTCATTGATACAACATTAAGGAAAAGGTTGATCGTATAGGGAACATCTGGACATTGAAGATGGTAGCATTGTGTCTAAAAGGCTAAAGCAATGTAACCCTTATTGATTCGGTGTTAAGAAGTGGAGGCCATACCAAATATTAATCTAGAAAACATCATGCCTAAATATGTAGAAGGTTTGAGAACATTTACTATCTTCCTTAATCAACAAACATACTAGAAACCATAAGATGGGGGCTCTTTTTTTGGAAACACTAGAAACCATAAGATGGGGGCTCTTTTTTGGAAACACAAAAAACCATAAGATGGTACTTAGGTAAATCGTTGTTGTCTCATAATAGTGGTGTCTAATTATTATGTAGAAAAAACATTAAATGTGTTTTTAATTTTTTTTTTTAATAAAATAATTATATTTTAAGTATTAAATTTATAATCATGTTAACTTTTTTTAATTTTGATATCTAATATTTGGATTCATATAATGGGATAATTTTAATGATTGAAATTTATTTCAAAATGTAAAAATCTTGGCGAATCTTACTAGTCCTTAATATATAAACTATAAAATGTTTGGATATTTTTGTAAAAATATACAAGTTTATAAGGATTTCATATAGATTCTATCACGTTAAAAAAATTATTCTTAAAATTTGAGCGAATCGTTTTTAGAAAAAATGGAAATTGGTGAATCTTTTTTTGGAAAAAAGTGTGGAAAATTAGTCCATGCGCGATATATAACCCCTAAAATTTTCTACGATACAAGGTTAAATATTCAACTTTTAACTCTTTGTCCAGGTCTAAATATCTAACATACTTTACATGCTAAAGATCAAATACGAAGAGGTGTTCTTTTAAAGTTCATGGTTGAATATTGTGCACACTAAGACACTATCTTTTTTCTTTTTTTTTTACTTCCTTATTAGTCCTTGCCTCCGGCGAGGGACTTTAGCTTTTGTGCAGCGGTCAACTATCATTGACCGCCTATTAACTCATGTTTTTTGTGACATTATTTGGTGCATTTTGGAGTCATGATTTCATATTATGCATTGTAATTTGTATTTCCAAGCAAATTTCCTATTATCATGATTTAATTTTTTAAATAAATTTATTTTCGTATTTATTAAATATTGTACATCTAATTTTGTATTTGTGGTAGCTCGTTGATGTGATGTAATTGGCATGGTGTATGTGATTCACTTTTTGGAATTGTCAGGATTAAAAAAGGAATTAATAAAAAAAAAATTATGAATGGCGGACTCTGACACTTGTTGCAGTCGAGGTTGTAGTCAATGACCTCACCTTCCTGTCACTTGGTAGGCTGCATGGAGCCATCGCTTCATGCTCCACTACTTGCAACATGAGTGTGCCACAACCATCAACCTGAATATCATCTTGCTAGTAGACATTCTCTGATAATACAAAAAAATGCTCGAGATAATGATCAAGAAGATTGTACAAGCTCCGACAGCTTCGTCCACCATGCCCATTTTTACTAATAACACAGAGGTGTGACACTTCGATTCTTTTTTCTCCATATCTTCCTTCATCACACTGTGCACATTCAAGAAATCCAACCGCCAAGTTCCGGACTGACCCATGTACTTATTCGCAACAACTGAGAACGATTGTTATTCATGTACTTATTCACAACAACTAGGAACGATCGTTATTCAAACAATAACAACGCAGCCACAACTACACTACACATGAACACGACGATCGCCTTGCAGGTATTCATTACTCCTACAAATTCACCCACTTCTAGAGCTCACACCCAATATTGGAGCATGCAACCAACCAGGTAACTTTTGCTAATGTTAAAAATGATTTCCCTCCATGTGTCCTCAACTATGTGTACTTTATTCTCCTAGAAACATAAAAAAACAGGAAAACCATCGTGCAAAAACTAATAGCTGAAGGGTATGAGAAATGAACTTACTGTTCAAGGGAATCCTGCAAATTGGAGGCAGCCACCTGAACCTCTTTCTTAGTCAGGGCCAATCCAGAACTAGGGAGGCGATAGTGGCGTTGGTCTTCGTCCCCAGCCAATTCCCAGTCATAAAGTTGAGGGTCTAGCTGGTTAGTTGTTTGAGTGGCATTCACCCTTCCTTACTCACAAACAAACATATGTTGCCCCTTCCTTCCATGAAAATATTCTCTCCCTCCCTCTATTAACCTACCCAAACAAACACACAGAGGAATTCAATTATAAGTTGCAAATCATTTTTCATTTAACCTAGTGTAGCAATGAATCTATCACTTTAAATCAAAATTAGACCATAACGTGTTGAAAACTATCATACACGTCTTCATATGAAGTCAAAATCCCGCTATGACAGACAAGTAGGGAGACATTTGTTTGTAATCGCTGCAAAATCGTGGCCAAAATCTAAAATTTAAGAAGAGTTGCCTATGTCATTGAGTTGTTATGGGCGAAGAGGAATTTATGTTGGAAGTATTATGCTATAAGAACTCATGATAAATTGGGTTTAAGAGTCATTCTTCAGTGCTTATATGTACCAAATTTTTTTGAACAGAACATTGTTTCCCGTTGAAAACCTAGACTAAATTCTAACTGGAAACTACATTATATCAAAGTGAAGATTTCCTTACAGAAAAGACATGATTTCTTCTTCTTTCTTATAAATAAATTTATTGAGATAACATTTGAACAATAACATGTGTCAATAACTCGTCCTCTTTAACTAATGATATGTAAACGTTGTTTGGGATATAAGGAAATCAAATTCTGAATTTTCATAGTCAAGCTTGTTCACTATTGGCACATTTTCATCATTTGAACTGTTTTGAGATTATACTATGACACCTAGTCACATCTCTTATAATAAGCATCTAATAGGGTATGCATGTTGTTTTCTTTTTAAGAAACCTTGAATCGATTCACACACAGAAAGATCGTTGTCGTCTGACAGGCTTGGGTTTTCTTAGTGTAGTGAGGAAGCCAGGCTATTGTGTTACTGTGAGCATAGTGGAACAAGACATAATTGACGTTGGTTTTCTACAAGGGCAGAGCTTCCAAAGGAGAAAAAAACAAGGTAATGCACAAGTATTGTGTCGAAGGCAAATTCTCATATCATCCCGTGCGAAAAAACTGCAAGGTACAATTCATAGTATGCATTCATCTATTGCATGCATTCAGTGATATTATATACATTCATCTCACTTAGGATTTATTAAACAGTGACAGAGATAAAAAAAAAAAATTGAAAATGCAAACTCGAATGAATGTTTTCATATAAATAAATAATACTCGATTTAGGTTTAAGTTTTTTTCTAATTTTATTGGCATTAGATAAGTACAGGATATTCCCCACCGGGGTTGTAAAACACCTCTCTTGGTGCAACATAAGAGAGATGAACCCAAAACTATGATACCTAATGTGTATATGCTTCAACTTGGTGTAGGATGAATGGGTGGTGTGCATAATTTTTTAGAAGAGTGCAGCTGGGAAGAGGAGCTCCATAGGGATAATAAGCAGAAACACATTTCTTGATCTTTCAGGCTCTCCATCTGTGCCCTCGCTTTTGGAATGCCCTTGCAACACTACTGCAGTGAATGATAAGGGTATTTATGCTTATTTTCCTCTTAAAGTAGTGCAACAACTATTAAACCTGGGTTGTTGGTAGCTATGTCATGGGATATATAACTAAATACAACCGTGTCTTTGTCTTTACCTCTTCTCCTATATTTGTTCATAGCTTATGCCTTTTCCCTCGCGTTGCACTACTTAGTTGCTTCTCTCCCCACCCTGACAGGAATTCAAGTGCTTCTTGTGTTATTTATCCCTCACCATTTCTCATAATGACTACAATCAACAACTGATCTGGAAGAAAACCTGCAATCAACAACTGCTCTAGAAGGGGACCTATTTCGTGAGTACATTGTGTTGTATCCAACAATTACCATGGACAGAAGCCTCAACCACTCTTTATCGGATCCATTGTCTGATGCATGCAATTTTGTAGAGGTGTAAGAAAGAGAAGGCATGTTGGAGATTCCACAACTACATTAAACTAGTAGGAAGGCATATAAACTACCGGGTGCGTTGTTCAAGGTATCTCGGTGTTTCATGCCTCCTGACAGAGGGAAATAGTGTCAGACCTGGCAATAATGTTTTGACATTTCTTGGAAAACAATTTGAGTTGCATATACCAACACAAAATCTATCATCACGAATGAGTACTTATATAAAAATTCCTTACACAAGTTATGAAGTAATTGAAAAGGTGTGATCCTCCTTCCATTGTTTAAAGTGAACCTTCAATTTAGGACCTTAATAAATAATAATTGGGTTGTTTCAAATTTAAGATGATATTATAGGGTTGAGAATTAAATTCAAATCTGTCATCTATTCATATTATAATTCTAATCACAAAACTTCTATAATTCATGAGATTTGGCAATATGTGTGTGTCTAAATAAAATTGATAATTGTAATTAAATTTCCCGCATCACTAATATAATACTATTCTCTGAATAACTCAATATGTGGGAAAGTATAAAGACAATGTTGTGCAAGTTACATGTTAAAATTTATTCTTCATAATCAATTCTTGCTAGCTCAATTGGTTAAGGTGTGGGTTTCGTTTGCTAGGCAACCCGAGTTCAATACCCTTACGGCGAGTTTAGATGAGAGGAGACACCCAAAAATCCATCCATGTTAAGGGTTGGTGCGGCCCAGGCCGGGTGCGTTCCCCGAGTGATTTTGACGGCTTAGATGCCCTTGGGTTGTGGTTTCTTAGCTAATGGTTAAAAATGCTAGCCCCGCTTGTTATGGACACATTTCTAACAAACAAAAAAAAATTATTCTTCATAATAATGATTCATTAATGAACTACTAATCACATGTAAGAGTGTGTGGCGATTCATTCCTTAAATTCAATCAAAAGGATTCCAAAACTTAGTTAAGCACATACGCAGAGTATAGTGATTTTACAAAATTTTTTGAACTATCAGTTTATCAACGATTAGTTTATGAGTATTCCAAGCGCTGAATTGTAAATTTGTATAATGTATAAATATCTCCCTACACATTGAACATGTACAAAATTAATTTTTAATTTCTTGTAATTGGGCATGTAAAAGATATACCAACACATACACACAGTTGTATCCATCTGTTAACATTTACTAAATTTTAACATAAATTAAAAATTAAAAACTACAAATAAAAATGCTTATCCAAATAAAAACATTATGAACATAATTAGGAGCCAGAAGAATTCTGATATGACAATTATAATTATAATTAATTATATCACTAATTATCTCGTATACATGAGCATCCTTTGTTCTATTATAATCATAATGTTATTCTATATATTATATACATGATTGAACTCTTTCAAATTTTTTGAATTGTGAACTCATAGTAGGTTTAACTTCTCAGTGTAACCCTAACTTCTCATTTTAGGCCACTTAACCCATATTGGTTCACTCGATATATGTTGGACTTGTTCGGTTTAGCTTTCAGTTTGTGATTTATTTCAACAAGGCAGGGACTATTCACTTTGCAACTATTCCCCTTATTTATGTTCATCTCACATTGATTGATTTGATACTAGTGGAATCTCACACGACTATAATAACATTGCATTATATAACTCATGAAAAGAAGTTGGCTCCCTTTTCTCATCCAAATTATATGATTCATACATCATTTTCGCTTTAAATGGATAGCAAGATGGAAAAACTAACAATCGAGGGGTTAACTCCTTAGAGATTTCCTCTTGAGATTGTATGCACATTTACATAGAGACAATTTAATACACATTCTTTATAAAGGATATGATTTCTCATGATTTTTTTGTCCACATTCATTCTTTTACTTGGATTTGAGAAGGCCATGTAATGATGTTTCATGTCATTTGTATTGTTATTATGTTGTTTGTATGATTACTATTGAGATCCTTTGCTAGAGTATAAAGCTTTAGTTGGTAGCAAATTTGAAAGTCACTTAAGCAATAGAGTTGGTAATATGTTAACTCTTACAAGGATAATATATAGAAGCTACTAAGGTAAAACAAATGTATAGTTGGTGATGTAGGTAGTAACTTGAGAATGTCTAGAATTTTCATTAGACATTGGTTGGTTGGAGTTGAGAAGTTCCTTCTTGCTTCTCATATTGTTGTAAAACTTGTTGTCAAATGTGGAAGGAGTCACCACATCAAAGAGGAGAGAGGTTGTTTTCAACATCCATGCTCAGTAATCTTTGCTCAATGCGGTGAATGAAGCATTAGTGTTAGATTTGTTGTGGATCTTAGTCTTACTTTTTTGTATTGTAAAATTGAATGATGTATACAGATGCAATTATTTTAATTTATGTTATTTGGTTTTAGACAAAATTATGTTGATCTTATTTCATAATGATGGTTTATGTTATTTCATAATCATAAAATTTATATCGAAATGTAGAATTTTTATGAATTGAGTTTTTTTTAACAAATTCATAGATTTCACCTCTTTAGAGGTTTCGTGGATCTAATCCCTATGAATTATTAGCCTTAGGAATGACTTGAAATATAAATTTTAGTAACAAACAAGGGACAATGTTTCACTTCACATCAACCCCAATACACTAGGCAATCCAAGAGAGAAGATACCAAATACATGTCAACAAATTTCAAGCCTTTAGCACAATCTTTTCATGCATATACCAACTTTGAAATCATTGCAATTAATGCAAATTTACAACAGTAAATTTGTCCTATTATCTTCAATAAAAATGTTAAATCCATTAACAATTTCAACCTTAATTTATGTCAAATCAGCTGGACATAAGTGCTAGAAATTACCAAACCATGAATACAATGACAACTAAAAATCAAATCTGCAATAAGACAATTTTGGATAACTGAAAAATCTTTGTGTGTGTGTGTGTGCGCACGTGTGCATAGATATGGATAGATGGATAGATAGATAGATAAGAAATAATGTTTAAGTACATACTCTCAACATATCACAAGTTGCTACAACCCTCCAATCTCTTTAAAACCCTAGCTAAGGAAAACCAAGAAAAAACTTAGCTCCACCAAAGATGCTCCAATAAGCTAGAATCACCACTAACATGTCCTCCTTAGCTTCATGCAAGGCATCTCCTCTTCTCTACCTCCTCAACAAGTACAACTTAGGTTTTATCATGAAACCCTAACTCCATGCCTCCTTAGAAATCAAACCCTAGCCCTAGACTTCAAGAATGCTCCAAGAAACCTTGGTGCCTTAAGACAAAAAGAGATAAAGTACATAGAAAAATGAACAAGAAAGAGAGAGAGAGACTATCACTCCTCATATTACATCTCTAACCCAAGTGTAAAGAATAATAAGCACAAATGCGTGATTGATATGATAATGACTCTCTCTTTCCTCTATTTATATGAGAGGTAAGGGGGGTCTACAATGACAGTGGAACTAGTCCAATACAAGCAACTTACAAGACACAAGTAGGTCCACACATGTGAAGTGCTCAACTCCTAGTGACATGTGTCAAGCTCTAAGGTGACTTTGATCAACAAGCAAGGCTCCAAGGCATGAATGTTACTCCCCAAGGTATAACACTCCTCCTTCAAGGGTCCAAATCTCCAATGCATCTCCAAGGTCACATGCCTCCTTAGTAACCACCACACATATATGTCCACTCCTTCAAATCAAGTGTCCTCGAGTCAAGTGTAAGCTTCCATGCAAACAAGAAAGCAACACCATGTTATCTAGGGCTCAATTCCCTCCTCTAGAATGTCTAATGCTCCTCCTCCAACGTAAGGTTTTCTCTAAGCAAGAAATCTCTCTTCATGTGTCAACTACATGAAGAAGTCACCCAGCTCCATAGGTCTCCAATGCTCCAAGGAAGAATGCCATGCAAGCATCCATACAAGATCCAATGATAAAGAGAAAACCATCTCCAACGTGCAAGTCCATCACAGAACAACAAGGGTCAACCATGCACCATCCACCTCACATCTTATGAAGCACCCCTGCACATGGTGTAAACACTTTTGGAGTAACCTCAAAAGCTAACACAAAATTGTCAAGTTTAAAAACGAATTTAATTTGATGTATTTTTTGGTGTTGAGTTATATGAACAATTGCATTAATGGGAAAAATAATGTTGTGCAATATGTGCAAAGGGTGATGAATAGCTTGGGAAAACATAAGTATTTTTTCTTAGTCATTGCATAGTGTTAGGTACCGCATTTTGTCTATATCGACAAAAATATTATTAATAGGTTGTTTGTTACACCTCCATGACGTTTTCATTGACAAACTAAAACCACATCAATGGTTTTCTACACTAATTTAATTAATTATAAGGCTCCTCATTAATGTCAAAAACAATAATATGGTAATTCAATGTGTAGAGGGAGAAGAGAGAGAGAGGTCATAAGACTTTAAATTCATAGAAATTATTCCAAAATACCAAACACAACGTACCTGCATATTTATCATTCACAAGCACATGCCCACACAACACATCCCATAGAGGAGTGGGAGGCCAAGCAAGCACACATATTCATCTCACAAATAATCGACCATTATGTTATTAGGAGGGCCACTTCCCCTTGAATTTGGCAAGAGTAAGTTGGTGTATAGTCGAGGATTAATATTAAAATACACATTAATACTCTTCTTCTTTAGCTTCTCAAGGTATTGGGGATGTGTAACATTGTTGGCATGTTTAATGAACATGTATGGCTATTTGTTATTTGGACCATGGTTTTTAATAGTTATTTTGAGTGGAATTGGGATGAGAGGCTCATTAACCTAATAACACTGCCATTTTTTTGGAGGAAGTATTATTGATCGAAAATTCAGATAGGAGGTCGATGATCAACTATACATTACTAAGAAGAACCGACTAAGCAAAGTTGACTAAGAAGAGAATCAAATAGAGACAATCAAATAGGCCAGATCAACCAATGTGGGCACAATGCCAATCAAAGCATAGGTGGAAAGTCGTTGTAAATGGAGTATTTGGAAACATGAGATTCAATTAATGAAAGATTGTCAATTGAAAATAGGTGTCAATAGGACAATTACTAACAAGAGGTTGTTGACAATCACTAGGCAGTCAAATATTTTTTGTATTTGAATACCGAAGTGGGGGTCAAACTGCCTAGGTAACTTACAACCCAAAGGCATACAAATAGATCCATAACTGATTCTTGAAGGTCTATTTGAAGGAAAATTGTAGACATTTAGGGGTTGGTTGTTTTATTAGATCAATTTGTTGGTTGGCTGGATGATTAGACAATTAGTTGGTCAATGGGTTGGTTGATTAAGGAATCACAACTACATTTTGTAACAAAGGAGAATAAGAGAGTCATGTCAAAGGGAAAGATTTGACCTCCAAGGTTGAGAGTGTCATGCATTGTAATTGTAGCCCTAGGAACCAAAAACATAGAGGAACTGCCAATTTCCAATTGTAATCACTTTGTTAGCCAACATAATCATTTTTTACTTAATCATGAAGTTTCTTCCCTAAGAGGGTCCTCTAATAAAAACATTGGTGTATTGTGTGATGAATGTGTGTGTAATTATCTTTCCTTGATTCTATTTTTTCTTAAATGAAGGAAAGAAATCCAAAAACATAGTTTTCACAAGTACAGTCAAACCAATAATTTATGTTTAGGAAGTCTATAGCGTAGATATATTGGGAAATTTTCACTTGCCCATTTGAATACAAACCAATTTGGTATTAGAACATTTTATTATTTTCCTTAGGAATGTATGTTGGAAACCAAAGTTTGGTCACTATGTGAGGAGGGACTATTTCCTAGAGTAACCCATAGTTAAGCTCCAAGCCAACCTAAGATAGAAAAAGTTCAACATGAAATAGACAAAGGTGAAGAAAGGTTCAAGAGATTAGAGTCATGGGTAGAAGGTATCGAAGAGTTGTTACATTATTTGGTTCGAGTGACATCTATGAAAAGTAAGACTAGAGAAGTGAAAACTTCTAGAGGTGGAAAGGAGAAGCCAAAAAGTCCCAAGATGGACTAGAAAAGTGTTTTCATTGCAAAGATGAACCCCAACTTCTAAGAGCCTATTCAAGGTTGATGCTAAGGTGACTTGGATCAACTAAGTAATTGGTTGAGGTAAACTAAAGAGCTATTTTAGTTGTCATGGGTTTACTAATGTTGAGAAGATATATTTCTCTCCATTGAAGATGGTCTGGGGTTATGCATTATTTTAGTTGAAGAGTTTGTGTTAAGAGAGGCATCTTATCAAAGAGAAGCAGATTGTAGATTGGAAGGAGTTCCATACTCTTATTAAGGTCTTTTTCTATTCAATGGGTGTGAATAAGAACAAGAATTCAAATGACATTATCTTAGAAAAGGGAAAGAATAGGGGATTCAACAATATTCAACTAAGTTGAAAAGGAAAGGAAATGCATCCAACTAGGTATTGACCACTCTAACATGAAGGTGATGACCATGTACATGAGTTGGGTTGCATATTGGGAGAGGTGCTGAAAAATCATTTGCATGTGAAGGATCCCATTTTCCTCTAGATGGCCTAGACTTCGGTACTTCTTTGTTTTGGTTGTTCCCAAAATCGGTGTTGGTCATTGGTTTTACACATAAACATGAAATTTGTGATAATTTATGGTAGCAATTATGTTGACTACAGTTGATGGCACTATTGTGGGGAAAGGCATTTATGATCATTTACAGTAACAATTTTAGTGACTATAATGGATGGCAATGTTGTGAGCAAGAGGATTTATGTGGGTAATATGGTATATGAGGGAGAGGATGGCCATTGAGTTCTAATGATGGATCTTGATAACATATATATGCCTTCTCTTGCAATATCATTTGAGAAGGTATGGTTTTAGGGTTAAATTTGATGCTTTGTTTGTAAATAAATGGCGATGGTGACGTGCTTGCAATTTCATACAAAGAAG
>ML807872.1:19473-38724 GCA_009831015.1 Picea engelmannii
ACCGAGCATCTTTATGCCATCCTCACTTGAGTCGATGGTGGTTATGACTCGATTTTGAAGCAATTTTAGGAAGCCTCTTGTCTTCCATGTTGTTTAACTTGTTCTTATACATTAGGTATCTAGTCATAGCCATGCTCTCAATGTGGGAGAGGCTTGTTTCTAAGAGGAGGATGGGATAGGGTGTATTTCCTTTAATTTTGAGATTATAGGTTATAAAATTCTTTTGTGTTTGCTCTATCTTTCTCCAGGATTCATGAGAGATACTACAGCCCCAGACTTCACATCCATAAAGAATAACAAGTGTAACAAGAGTCTCAAAGAGGAGTTTCTTCTTATCCCAACTCCAAAGATCAACTGATTTACAATTGTTTTCAAGCCCATAATAAGATTTACATCCCCCAATAATCATTTACTCAATGCTATAATTCCAATTGAGCTTGTGGTGAATATCAATTCCAAGATATATTTATGAAGTCACTTCCTCCAAGTTGTTGTTGTCATATATGCAGGTATCATAAGGGATCTTATTGGATTTAATAATCATGACCTTAGTCTTATTAGTATTAACAATCAGGCCCATATTGGAGCAAAAATACTTGAGGATTCTTAGTTGGTTTTCAAGATCACAGGGACTCCTTGCCATACGAACGATATTATTGGCATAAAGAAGAAGATTGATGACTATACTAGTGAGAGTAGGGCCGACACAACCTTCTTTTTCCAAGAAATCTTCTAACTTGTCAATGTAAATGCCAAAAAGGGTAGGGGACAAGGGACAACCTTGTTTGAATCTGATATTGTAGTTAATCTCTTTTGACCAGCCCTGAGTGTTTTTAAACTTAGCAATTTTTTATATTATGGTAGCTACGGGAGGTATTTACCTCCACATGTAACCCTGATGAGAATAGAATATTTTGGGAAGCAAGAAGAAACCCTAAAGAATTAAACATAACCCTAGAAGACAAGTCAGTTAATATTAAGTATCTAGCCTCCAGAATGAGAATTCAGCCCAGCTAGATCAGGAAAACAGTGTAAATACAAGTAGCTAGACCTCATTTTTGCATAGACAACTCCAAATTTCAGTTGGGAAGAAGTGCACACTACAGAAACTGGGCAAGTGCGCAAGTATCGGTAGTTTTCTTCAGTTTAACTTTAGAAGAAGTTTTCTTCAAAAAGAAGCCTTAAAGTATCCCTGGTTGCCCATCCACATCCATGATCCTATGATGAAAGGAAGAAGTTGGAATCTTTAGGGCATGGAATCCATAGAAAATTCCATGGACCCAAGAGCTAAAGAAAAACATGAGGAAGAACATGAAGATTCCAAGAGAGAAAGAAAATCCAGAACAACCAGTCATTATATCGAGAATCACAATACTACTAGCTTGGTATGAACCCTCTAGACACAATCAAGCAGAAGAAATTAATGTTGTGATAAATAGCAGTGTATGAAAGACTTATGAATGGAAGCATTGCGAGATCCATAACTAAAGGTTCTCCCAGATGGAGGGAGAATACTATGATGATAGCTTGTTCCAGTAACTAACTATACCTGACCCATTATATCTCCTGCAATATCCATGGGTTGGAGTTCACATCAGATGAATGTAAGGATTGTTCTCCTCAACATAGTAATTGAACAAAGAAGCGTATGTAGAGAAACCTCAAGGTTTTGAGGTATACCAGAAAGAGACTCCTCTATGCAGATGGAAGAAGATCTTGTATGGATTCAAACAACTTGGTGCATAGCCTCCAATGCACAACATAAGCATGGTGAAAAATTTCTATAACAGGGATATTGTATCAAAATGGTTACTCATAAGTCCAGGATGATGGATTGTTAATCTGTGACAAACTCTCATGATGACAAAATAAGTGCCACTTGGATATGTTCCAGTTTGAGCCTTGCCACAATGTTATGAGCTAGTAGGAAACAAAAGAGCTGAATCCAACTATGATATACTATAATGATTAAAGCTATATGAAGCCTTCAAAGAAAATCAGTGTTCCAGAAAGACAAAAGTACATTGAGATCAGGCATTACGTTCTCCGTGATGAGGTCCAGAAAGGAGAAGTGGTTCTCCAATATATCTCCACATATGAACAGATAGTGGACATTTCGGTAAAGCCTTTGTCCAAGATGAAAAAGTTTGTTTACTCAAGAAACAAGCTAGAGCTCATGGAGATGACTTCCTTATTGAAAAGGGAAGAGATGAATCCCAGGTTGGGAGGGATCAATGATGTGTTATTGATTTATGGGCAGTCATTTTTCAGTTCGAAGAATGGTCTAGGATGAGCAGTTCCTTTCCATTTTGGAAAGTGGTTTGATATTTCTCACGGACATGCATTCTCCAGTTCGGAAAATGGTTCAGATCGAACAATCATTTTCGTAATGAAAATGGTTTGATAGATAGATGTTGTACCATAGACAATGATTCCCCTTGTGTCCAGTGTGGGGGAATGGTCTAGGACAATCTTTCTTCTTGACAGACACTCTCAGTAGTGGTCAAGTAGAATGGTCTGCCTCGTCGGGCAGTCATTCTTTCAAAGTTCACAGTTGTGAGAAGGTTCGAAGAATGGTCCATTTTGGAGGTTGGTGTAGGACATTCATTTCCTTAGGAAATGGTCTGAACAATCATTCCCTAGGGCAGACTCATTCTCTCCAGGTTGCACTTTTTTTAGTGGTTGAGGAATGGCCTAGTTAGGTGAATGATCCAAGCTCAACAATCAGGGACATGCACTCCCTAGGGAAGACTCATTCTCTCGAGGTTGCACTTTGTTTAGTGCCGAAGGAATGGCCCAGTTAAGTGAATGGTCCAGGATCAGAAATCGTGACAATTATTCTTCTATGCTTAAGAAGAATAGTCTGGATAGCTCATGGCTGATGTTTTACCTTCTGAGGGTAGATGCTCTTTCAAATCTCACAGAAGTGAGTGGAAGAATGGCCCAAATGACTCAGTTTATATCATGATATTGTTTTTCTGTGCAGGTTGATATCAGATGATATGATTTCTATGGAGACTATATGTCTCTGTATAGTAGATGTATGCTACTGTGGTGGATGTGTTCCATTGGTTATGTGTCATTGATTACGTAGTTGTGTGCTACTCATTGTGGTAGTGTACCACTAGATTGTAGTTGTGTACTACTATGGATAGACACAGTTGTGTTCTATTGAATGGCATTGTTCTAATTACCATGTAGACTATCAATTGTGTTGATATTTTCTAAGGCATATAGGTTGAGACAGATCTCTTAGAAAATAATCCTAGATTGACATTCCTATAGGAATGGTCCCTGTAGTCCATGGCATAGTTTTTAGCTCTGTTGGGACAATCATTGTTCTAGGATGTATGTCCATATTAAAAGAATGGTCCTTGTATCACTCTGTGGAGGGAGTGACTTAGTCAACATCATGCCTGATTACTCAGATGGAGTATGGCTTCTAGAGATGATGCAATTGATGCTATCAGATGATAGTGATAGTGGTGCTCATGATCTAATCATGAGTTAGCTTGTACGACTATGATGATGCTACCGTTTGAATGGTATGTTTGTGCTCAAGACCATTGCCTTCAATACCTCCCTAGCTAGGAGTGAGTATTGATATTATGGTAGTTGCGGGACATATTTACCTCCACATGTAACCTTGACGAGAATAGAATATTTCGAGAAGAAAAAATAAACCCTAAAGCATTAAACATAACAATAGAAGACAAGTCGACTCAAGGAAATATTTAATATTTAGTATGTATCCTCCAGAATGAGAAGTCTACCCAGACAACTCATGAAAACAGTATAAATACAAGTAGCCAGACCTCATTTTTGCATAGACAGCTCGAAATTTCAGGTGGGAAGAAGTGCGCACTACATAAACTGGGCAAGTGCACAAATCTGTGTAGTAGTTGCAGCCGCAACTACTACAATCTGTATTCTTGGTTTAGGCTCAGAATTTCTATTGGTTATGGTTGGAATTTTTTATTAGTCTTTCTTGGTGCATTAGCCTTGGTTGGCTATTGGTTTGCTTCTGGAATCATTCTCTGTCAAGTTTAAGGTGCTCAGGGGTGGCTTCGACCTATGGTTGGTTGACAATATTGTTATATTGTCTATGGTTAAATGAGCACATCTATTACTTTATAACATCAATAACGTTCTCATACATCCTTATTGCAACAACCCTCAACTCGAGAGACACTTTAATCTCTTCCAACCTATTCCAAAGGTTTTTCTTCGGATCCATGTCAAAAGCTTTTCTAAAGTCAACAAAGCAACAAAAAAGATTGGTTTTATTATTGCGGAACTCCTCTGCAATGATCATAAAGGTAACAAGATGGTCCACAGTTGAATGATATATCCTAAACCTGGCCTAGCCTTTAGCTCTTTTACCGTGACTTTCTAGCCAAAGGCTAATCTTCTTTTCCAAAATAATTCCATAAATCTTGGCTAAAATCGAGCTAATCATAATGGTCCTATAATTAGAGGGAATGTTTCTATCCCCATTTTAAAAAATAAGAACAATGAGGCTTTGTGTCCAGGGTTTAGGGAATCCATGCTTGACTTCTAAATTGAGGAGCTTGTGTATGTGAGGGATAAGGATTGGCCCTCCGATTTTAAAATTTTTAGCTTGGTAGGCTTCATTGTCCTTAGCTTTCCCATTTGCAAGCCACTTAATCCCGAAATCTATGTCATCTAAAGAAAAAACTTCTTCCTTTGTAGGGACAATAGGAATGGTGTCCATGGCATTAGGGAACTCGTAAAGAATTTTAAGGTAGGAATTACTATCCCTTAAGGGAATCCTATTATTTTCTTTAGTATTGCGTTTTAGAATTTGGCTCCATAACTTCTTAGGATCTAGATTATATAGTTGTGAAAGTTTCTCTTGCCTTTTATTGATATAATACATTTTTTCCTTTAAATTAGGGCTTTGTACGTATTGATCTTATCAAGTTTTAAGGACTCATTAGAAGCATCCCTAATGGATTTCCTAGCAATTTTATATTTTTTATCATACCAAGGGTTGGTTGTTCTATTATTCTTTTGATAGGAAACCTCGAAAGAGAATTTGTTAATAGAAGTGGAAAGGGTAGTTGTAAAATTATGATATAGTTCTTCAATGTTGTCCTTATAAGTTAGGAGATTTAATTTAGTATTTGTGTGAAATCATGAAGATGGGTGTCTATTTTGCTTGTTTTATGAGAAAAAAAACCATATCTTCACAAGTTCTTCAACTTCCGGTATACAAAACTAATTTTTTTTATTTAGAATTTCACTTTACAGTAAAAACAAAACTTGTGAATAATTTTGTTAGCTTTCCACTGACTATTTTTCAATTTTTTTTATTGATATTTGATTAGGTCAATTTGACAATTGTTTAACAGTATGTTCCTTAAACATGAAAGGAATGATAATGAGTTATTCCCCCCCCAACAATGTACCTATTATTAAACTTTTGTTTTTAACAAACGAAATACACTGCAACAATCTACAGAGACTCTATTTTATTATTACTATAATTTTGAATCTAACAAATGAATATTATAATATCTAGAATTTTTTGAAGTTGACCAAGCTGAAAACGTTGCAGATTTTAAACACATGTTTTCCCCCACCTTGTATCTATCTTAATTTTTACTTAAAAGTAAAATCCAAAAATACCCTTTTGAAAATAACAGTTTAAGGATTCTGCATATAATTTTTTCTATTTTTTGGACTGTCTATTTTAGACATACGAATATTTCATTTCATTGAATCATAATGTCAGCTGAAAATATTATGCAGTGTTTTCTTTTTTTAATTAAATAAAATTAGATAAAAATAATGAAATGAAAACAAATTATAGGAATTAAAAGTAGATTCAATTTTGCAAATGTTGGTATCATTTTCAAAACCAAATTCTGAGTATTTGCAGGAGTCTACAACCTCCAAAGTTCAGGTAAGCTAGAGGGAATTCTTTGGTTCCTGCAAACAATCTCATTTGCTAGTTTTCAGACAAAAGAATATTTCGGCCGAAAAACATAATTCTAACAGAATCTGTTAAAATTAAACGATTTCCTAGCTTTCCAGGCCAAAGATGGGCAAGAGAATTTCGTCGGCCGGAAACAATGAAAAGACACGTCGTATTGTTTCATTTTGCGCCAAATCGTATAAACACGCTTTTGGTCGAACACATTTAGCACAATTCATCGCTTGTTTCATGGTTAGCTAGAGGACCTAAACAATGTTTCGAATCAACCTTTCGTTTTTGCTCAACAAGGTTGTTTCATGGTTTTCTAGAGTACCTAAACAAAGTTTCGAATCATCTTTTTCGTTTTTGTTGAACAAGTTAATTGATATTTTGAATGCAAAAAAAAAGTTTATTTTTTTAAGTTCAAGTTTTTATTGGAATAACAATTTATATGTTTTGTTTTTTTTGTAAGTGAGTGTGAATTCCTGTATTACTGAAAGAAGTTATGATACAAAAAAGAAAAGGGGGGTCCCTTGATCTGCCAAAAAGGAAACTGGATCAGGGATCACAGAGTTGGGTTGTCTAAGATAGCAGGGGGGAGGTTGGGTCTCCACCATGGGAAACCGACCCAGTCCTTCAAAAACCAGTTTGAAAAACTAAACCAAAACATATACATAGAATACATAACCATAAAAGAGGGGTTGCTCCTACACTGAACATAACTTGACCAAGGGTTGAAACTGTGCTAGTCTAGGATGATGGGATGTCTTTCATCTCCATCCTTTCTTGCCTCGTTCTCCTTCCTTTGGGCCACCATGCACGTCTTCCTGATACAAGCTAGTGTTCCTCTCCGGTCTACTAGAGTGATGTCATGTGGTGGACATAGCGTACGTAAAGGTGGAATTGGCCTTCCATTCATTCCATTTTCTGCTTCTTGATCCTTTGGTCCTCAGCTAGTCTTTTTGCACTGGCCTCTAGGTTGCAAAGGTGACTCGGGATTTCTGTGAGAACCTTCTTATGGTCCCTGATAGCCTCCATGTTGATCTCTTTCCGGTCAGCACTCATCTTGCCTATCAACATTTTTGTTCTCTAGGCCTCCTACACCGTCTTATGGTAGAGGGTCGTTATGGGCTGTGTCGCCCCTGGGTCCCTTATCCCATCGGCTTCCTGAATTAGTTCCTTCTAGGCTTTGCCCTTGTGTGTGATGTTGATTTCTCTCTCGCATCTGTTGATGATCGCTTTTCCCTTTCGATCGACCTGCGTGAGAAAGGTACCCTTGGATTCTCTGGCCGCTTTCTCCATCCTTGTAATACTCCAGGAGCTTGTCGAAGGTTCTTTCCCCTGCGAGCCTCTCTTATTATGGGTTTTCTTCATTTGTACCATCTCGGCTTGTTTGTGGTAGTATTTTCCTTGGGTTCTTCTCCTGCTCCTATTCACCCCTTCCTTGTATGTAATATGGCCTCTGTAATTGCTCCTCTCCGGTCTGTGGCTATTCCTGGTGTTTCTTCTCTTATGGGATTTCCCCGGCTGCGGGCTCATCCTGGAAATCATGGGCTGCTCATAAAGGTGTACCCTCTGGTCTTTTTTCACTGATTCAGTATGTGTGCTCTTCGGAGCCTTGTCGTAATCCCTACGCCAATCCTTTGCTCTGTACGTTGTACGAAAATCATTTCCACTCCCCATATTTGTACTTGGGTGAGGTGTACCCATACTTTACCATGGAAAACCCTTTTTTCCTTCATCCTTTGCCACCTGTTGATTATATTTTTTGCTTTCCCACGGACAACTCCTGTACTTCTTCCCATTGACATGACCCTAGTGTCGTACCTCCTCTTGTTGTGTGACCTGGATATGCATTGTAACTCATTTTTGAGTGGTGAGCTATTAGATTCTACCTGGATCCTACGTGCCCTTCAATTATTCCTACACCTCCATCCTCGATGTGGTCGTTCGTACTTCAGTTGTTGTCATGGTATTTTTCCACTAGTTGGGTGCAGTCTGTTAGGAATTGACCATTCAGGATGTTACTCCAGATAGTGTCTAGTTCTGGTCCTTCCTTGTCGACCCCCTCGTTAGTGATTATGTCCCTGAGACCATTTGTTGACCTATGTACCCAACGCAACTCCACTATGATCCCCATCTGTAAGTGCTCCTAGATTTTTTGCAGGGAATGTGCCAAGCGCCAGTGCCTCAGAATTTTTCCCACTCTGGTACCGTTTTGGAATCTCCTTACTGTGTTGATAACTAGCATGGAATCTCCTTCCACTATGACGTTTGTCATCCTTTCCCGGCTTAGAATATCAAGGCCAGTCTCCAGGGATCTGAATTTCTCGACGTTGTTGGTTGAGTTTCCCAAACTTCCTGCATACAGTCGGATGATATTTCCTTCACTGTCTCTGATGACTCCTCCCATTCTTGTTCGTCATGGGTTACCTTTTGACGCCCTGTTGAAATTCATCTTGAGGGAGCCTACTGGTGGTGGTTTCTAGTTACGCTCACCTACTTGGAGTTGTGGTGGCCATCTTACCTGATCGAGGTTGCGTCCGTCTTTCAGGTGGAAGGCTTCTAGGATTCGGGAATCTTGGTCTGTGGGTTGTGCTCTTCCTATCTGGCAGTTGCGGCTCTGCACTGTTTCTCTTGTCATGGAGATTACTGTTTCCTTGATATTCCCTTCCGACCAACTTCGTTCCTGAAGATGCGTTGATTCTTTTCCTTCCATATTGCCCATATGATCATTCCCGGGATGAGGGTCCAAGAAAGATTCACCTCTTCGTTTTCATTGTAGTTCTCTTTCCAGATATTGATAGTTGTGGATATGTTACCTCAGATCCTATTGGACTGTCGGAAGATACCTACCGCCCAGCCCCAAATTTTTGTTGTGTAGGTGCATTCGTCGAGGAGATGGTTCATTGTTTCTTCCTTGGCTTGACAGAGGTGACATTTGGATGGACCTATGAATCCCATTTTCCTTAGGTTTTCCCAAGTTAGAATTCGGTTATGGAGTATTAACCCTTGGAAAATTTTTATTTTTGGCCAATGGGGGTTGTTCCAAAGCTTATCCCATTGTTGCGTTGGGTTTTCTTGGTCCTGGTCCACGATATAGTGCCAGGCTTCTTTTAGGTTGAATTCCCCACCGTATTTTTGGCCCCATCTCAGCTGGTCATATCCTTCCGTGACTACAATTTTTTGTCTCCCCAATTCCTTCTCCACATCTTTTACTGTTGTTGTGGTTTGGTCTCTATTCTGTGGAGTGAGAGTGTCCCAGATTCTCCATTTGTTGCGATATGTTTCTTGTTTCTAGTAATGGTGGACTCTGGTTTTACCTTGCGCGATCATCTCCTGTTGGAGTTGCTCCCTATCTGGTTTCTCCATTCTAAGTTTCTGTTGCTAGGCATCCTCACAGAATCTGGATGTTCTGCTATTTCTTACTTCCCAAAAGATGTGTGTCTGGATCCAGGCTTTGTTGCGCCAGGCCAGGTTCCATATGGTTGAACCTTCCCTGGTGCCTCTGAAGCGGATTATGTCATGGTCATGTATGTCTGGGGCATACTTTGCCTTCCACAGGTTTTCCCATGGTGTAGTAGTTTCTTTGACCCAACGCCACCAGAGTTTCACCCCATAGCATCATTAGTCACTTGCGGTTCTTGTAGCCCCAGGCCACCTTTGATTTTTGGTTTATAGACCTTCTCCCAAGCCACCAGGGCCCATTTTTTTTTGTTTCCACTCCTTGCCATAGGAAGTCCCTTTGGATGGTTCTTATTTTTTGTAGTATCCCCTTGGGGTTTGGGAAAACGAACATCATGAAGGTTGGAATTGCTTGCAAAACAGACTTGGTTAGAATAAGTCTTCTGGCTAGGTTGAGGGATCTATACGTCCAATTTTTCACCTGCTCCTATAACTTGTTGATTATTCCTTCCCAAGTTAACATTTTGTAATCTTGTTCTGTTAGGGGAATTCCCAAGTACTCAGTTGGGAGTGCTTTTTGTTCAAAGCCCAAAATGTTGGCCAAATTTCTTTGGATTGTGGGGTTGGTATTGAAGAAGAAGATCATAGATTTTGAATGGTTGATCTCTGCACCCGAGGCTTCCCCAAAATCTTATAGGATTCATTTGTAGGATTTTGCTTCCTTGACCATGGGTATGCCATGAAGTAAAGTGTCATCCATGAACTATTGGTGTGTGTAAGTAGGGAAATTTTCGAAAGTTTTGATACCTGTTGTAGTTGCTCTTTTTATGCTTCAACTAAGACCTTCCATCATCAGAATGAACAGGAAGGGGGACAATGAGTCTCCTTGTATGATGCCTCTCGTGGGCCAGAAAGGTTTGGCAGGGGCTCCATTTATTAGTAGTGTACTAGCTTGTTTTGGATACTAGGCCGACTATCCAGTTGATCCAGTGTTGGGTGAATCCAAAGGCTTCCAAAGTCTTGACCATATAGTGCCAGCTAATTTTGTCATAAGCTTTTGCTAGGTCCAGTTGTATTATCATTCCCCCTCTCTTTTGAAGCTTTAGGGTGTGGATAATCTCGTGGGCATGGATGATGTTGTCCATTATTTTTCTTCCTTCCACAGAGCCTACCTATTCTTGTGAGACTAGTGTGGGTATGAGGGGTTTCAATCTATTTGCTATAACTTTGGAGATTATCTTATAAACCACATTTCACAACGCTATAGGTCTGTAATGATTAGGGTTTTGGCTTCATTTCCTTTGGGGATTAATGTAATCATTGTAACATTTAGCGCTTTTAGAATGGAGGTTGACCTTCTATAGACTTCCACTACCCTATAAACGTCATATTTGACAATTTCCCAACAGGATTTGAAGAACTCCACTGTGAAGCCATTTGGACCTGGGGCTTTCCCATTGGGCATTTCCTGGAGTACTTGGTCAATTTCCTCCTCAACAATGAGTTTGTTTAGGTGATTATTGTGTTCCTCGGTGACCAGGTGAAGGATATGTTGGGTTATCCTTTGTATGGCCTCCATTCTATCTTGGTTGGGTTCCTGGGCTATCCCATGGAAGTGGTTTACCAGAGTAGTTTTAATCTCCTTATGTGACTCTCGCTCTATTCCATCCTGATCCTTAATCTTCAGGATTTTTTTATAGGCTCTTCTGGCCATGGTTGTTCTATGAAAAAACTTGGTGTTCTGCTCTCCTTCCCTTACCCATATGATACGAGAATTTTGTCGCCAAAGTGTTTCTTCCTGCTGGAATCGAGCTTCCCATTCTTGGGTCATCTGGATCTCTTCCTTTTTTCGATCCTCCGTATAGCGCTCCGATATGTAGGTTTCCTGGAGTTTTTTCATTTTGTCTGCTATGTTGTTTTTATCTTGGTTTATATTCCCAAAAGTGTCCTTGTTCCACTCCTTGAGATTATATTTGATGTACTTTAGTTTCTTATAGAGTTTGAACATCCTTGTCCCTTTCTCTAGTTGCTCCTCCTGCCACCATTGATTGATTCTTTCCTTGAAATTCGGGTGTTCGATCCAAAATTTCTCAAATCTGAAGGGTCTATTCTTTGGTGTGGTTTGGAAGCCTGTTTCCAGTTTCACTGGCCAGTGATCAGATCCCCCCCAGGGAAGGATGTTGCAATCTAAGGTTATCCCCTGCATAATGATTCACTCTGATACAAGGAATTTGTTGATCCTTGTTGCCACTTGATACTAATTCATCTGTTTATTGTTGCAGGTGAACTGGCCATGATTAGTTTTGAGGTCTACCATCTCCACTATGTCTATGAACTTTGAGAATTATTCTGCATCCCCATCCAATCTTCTTGTACCTCTTTTTTTCTCCGCAAGTGATGTGATGATGTTGAAGTCCCCTGCCAGGACCCATTGGAGGTTGTTGGATCAGGTTTTAAGGTCTTCTAGGTCTCGTATCATTCCTCTCTTTTCCTTTGACACTTGGGGCCCATACACATTAGTGCATAAAATCACCTCTATGTTTCCAATGATTTGCATGTGCATCGTAAGGGTGTGCCTGGTCACTTCAACAACTATTAGGCTCAGTACTTGTGGGTTCCACAAGGTGAGAATACCTCTTGCCATTTGGTGGCCTCCGATAGCCACTATCTTGTACTTGCACCATTGTTGTTTACTGAATGCCTCCATTCTGTCTGTAGTGCATTTTGTCTCTTGAATGAAACATAGATCCGATTGTTCCTTCTTTAGTCTATTTCTAAGGATTCTTTGCTTTCTCGGGTTGTTTAGGCCTCTTATATTCCAAGTTATAACCTTCATTTAAACATGTGGGGGGGGAGTTGGGGAAGAGTTTCTTGATCTTACATGAGTTTATCAGTAGCGCTCCAAGCTCCTGTAGGGTTACGCTGTTTGATTTCTTGCCTTTTTTCCTCCTCGTCTACTTGGGTGAGAGCTATGGTTGTCCCTCGTTGGCTTTGACTCCTAGGTGTCCTATCTCCCCGTGTTTGCACTTTAGTCCTCTAGCTTTGGCTTCCTCCCTTAGGAGAAATAGGTATTGAATGCGGTCAAGTTGCTCTGTTGGTACGTTGTCTACTCCCTATATTTTCCGTTTCTCCAGTATGTTCGGGAGATATATCCATTCCCTTTCCACAAGGTCTCTAAGATTAGGATCTTCTGTGCCTACTTCGCTTGGGGTCATTTACGCATCTCCCTCTACTTCTTGCAATTGGGTGATTTCGTCTCTAGTTTCTCCATCCATCGGGGTTATGCTACTCCCCTGTTCCTTCTTGTTGCTTGGCCAATCGGTGGACTCATTTGTTTGCATATGGATTGTAAAGTCATTCTTGCAACGAAGGTCAGGTCTTGTGCTCAAACCCAAGAAAGGACGTGGTCTAGTCACGAAACAAATCTTAACTGGGCCAAGCCCGCATACCTTTCAAACTTTTCAAATAAAAAATGCTAGGGTTTAGAGCAACTGCAAGCTAGGGTTTTGTAGTCACGACCATAGCAGAGGACAACATGAGCACCAAAGGGGGGGGTAAGGGAACCCCTTCATACAAACAGGTAGTGGTGAACAGGGGGAAAGGGCCAAGAGGTGTAGTTTTCAAGTCACCAATGACAGGCACCTTGGGATCAAACCTAAAAAAATGTTAGGAAAGGAACGAGGGCAAAAGAGAGTGCATGGGAGAAGAAGCCAGAGAACCTCAAAGTGAGGCACAAGAAACAACGAAGCCCAATGGGACAGAAGGGTGCAAACTGTGCAAACCCAAAAAAACAATGATATCCAAGGTGATACTGGAGGATCCACAAACACAACTCTACAGGGACCAGATGAAGATGCATGCACTAATCTACAAGTTCATGGGTTTGTGGCCCACAAAAAGAATGTTGCACAACTGGATTACATATCACTGGAAGCCAAGCGGAGAAGTGGAGCTCCACCTGGGCTCGAAAGGCTTCTTCATAGAAGTATTCATGAACCTAGAAGACAGGGATAGAGTCTTTGAGGGAGGGTCGTACTTCCACGCCTCAGCAGGACTGTACATGCGGCCATGGAAGGAAAATTTCTCCCCAAAAAAAGAGACTTTCAAAAAGGTGCTAGTCTGGCTGATATTTTATTCCTTACCATTAGACTATTGTTTACCCTCTACTTTCAAAGAAATAGGAAACAAACTGGGGAAATATGTGAAGACCTCAGAAGACACCCTAAAAGGGCAATATACATCTTATGCAAGAATCTTCATATAGATGGATGTGTCAGGAGCACTCCCAGAAGCCATAAGTTTGGAATTCAGAGATGAGGAATGGATCCAAAACATGGATTACAAACAGATCCCCTTCAGATGTAGAAGATGCCATGAACATGGAAAACTGATCAGAGAATGCGCTCTTAATAAAAAACATGAAGCGAAAAAACCCAAACCACAGCAGGATGAGGATGGGTTTATAAAACCAAACCCCAGAAGCAGAGCAAACAAAAAGCAAAGTAAAACCCCAATAGGAAATAACACGGAGACTCGAAATAAAACGGAAGGATGAGACAAAACCAATAAAGGGGCAGAAGACGAAAAGGATTTGACAAAAGCTCAAGAAGTCAGAGAATAACAATTTATATGTTGAAAGCTAAATGTTGAACATTTTTTCAAGGTGAAGCCTTTGTTGAACATAAAGTTATTGATATTATTTTTTAATAATTTTTGTGACAATGAAGTTTTTCTGAGACTATTTTGAAATGTTGATTTTGTTAAAAACTTTTACAGATAACTATACTCATGGGAAACAATGTTTGCGCAAGAGAAAATTTGATTGCACTAGAGATGAAACTCACCAAAGCGATCAAAAGGAAAAAAGAATTATTGGAGAAATAAACGAGAACGTGCAAATATTGAAGAAAGAAACGATGATAATGGAAATAGATATTTTCAACAAGAAGAAGTCCAACCAGGTATACATGCACATATTGTCTATATTAAAAGTATAGAATTCAAATTTAAAATATTGTTTAATATAATTGATTGTAATTTTACGATTTAATATTTTTCAAAAAACATAAATAGATTTGTCTCATAACGTTGATGAAGACGTTGAAACCTAAATTGAAGCAGAAAACGGATCACCTATAGGTATGTACATAAATTTAAATAATACAAGATGAACACTTGTATATAGTTTAGTGAATTTATGTTCGGGTTTTGTTTTTTAATATAAACTTTAAATTGAAATATGCAGGAGAATCTATCAACATTGATGATGAAATATTAGAAAATGTTGATACTGACAAATTTGGGAAGAAAGAAGCTAAGAATTATATAATATATCGAACTAAAAATATGTATATTACTTTTTTCAAAGATGAATCAGTAACAGTAAAAGCTCAACTTTTACTCTATCTAATAAAATCAAGAAAGTTAAAAGAAGCTACATCAGTTTTGGGTATCAAAAGTCGACAAAAGATACACAGGTGAAACATAATGTCTTTGACAATATAACTAGTGTACTAAAAGATTTTGGAAAATCTTGAAAAAAGATGTCAGTGTTGCACTTAGAGTGATACAAACAACAGTTGTTTCATCTAGCAATATAAAAGATCGTTTGATACGACACATGGAAAAAATGATGGGAACGTCAAGAAAAACATTGTACAAACATAGAAAATTTCGATTGCAAATAGATGCAAATGATGAACTTGTTTGTTGGACAACAATTTCTAGACAACCTTACAAAGATAGACTTGCATAAAATGTTAAAGAATTGGCCCGTAATTGTTGGTTGACAGAGTATCGTGTTTCTGTAACATCCCGCTCTTGCGCGCACTGAGTGAACTTATTCTTTGAGGACACTTTCTTGCAAGTGATCTAGGTTATTATATCTATTGGTCATTTTGATTATGATTATGAGACATTATGGATTTGATGAGATGTTATTTGGTTGTATTACATAGACATGTGCTATTGATTGGGTTTTCTTAAGTGTGCAGGACTTTGGACCTCGAGGATGCAGAGGCATCAATGAAACCCCTTGGACTCTGGATCGAGTTAGGGAGTGGACTGTTGGGTTTGAATGTTGTTGATGTGACATATGTACATATGATTAGATGTTATGATGAATGAGTATTATTGATGAAATGATTCGTTGATAGATGCAGACTCGTGATAGCTTGTCTACCAGACTCACATGTGGAGTAGAGGGTTCACGCAGGACAACCAAAGACTTTGAGGGAGAGGTGTGGCAGCAGCCCTGCCACAACCTACTAGCACTCTCGTCGTGGCTCGAACTGTAGGTTAACAATTACCTAGTTCGAGAAGACCCACGATGCTATGAGGGAAGACTGTGACAGTTTCTCACGATGATTCTAAGGGGCGCACAATAATGCAGGGGCCTTATTCCTTAGAGGCCCTTAGTATCCCACAAAATCATATGGTGGAGTATTGACTCCAGGGGTTTGACATCTACCAATGTCAGTCAAGAGGCGAGTGGCACCCTTGGATCACATAGTGCGTCCTGAAGGGCACGTCGCGCAAGGAAAACAAAAAGAGGCGAGTGGCACCCTTGGAGTGTGTAGTGCGTCCTAAAGGGTAGGTCGCGCAAGAAAAATAGAAAGAGGCGAGTGGCACCCTTGGAGCACGTAGTGCGTCCTGAAGGTCACATTGTGATTTTAACTGGTAAGTGAAGAAACCTAGTCGGCCTTAAAATGAATGATGTGATAAGTAAGGTTTAAAAACAATTTTTCCCTAATAAAAGAATGTCGTCCAACCTAGTGAAATTAAACCTAGGTCCAAGTAGAACATGTGGTCAATTTTTTTTTATAATAAATAAACATGTAAGAAATTCAAACTTATATATTAAAGTCAAAATTATAATGGAGCTTTAAATTTTAAAAAGGAGTAATGGTTATTTTCATCTACATTTACTAATTTAATTTTTAGTTAAAAAGAAAAGAGGGTAAATGGTTGTTTTTATCTGCACTTGCTAAATTATTTTTTAATTAAAAAGGGAAAAGGGTAAATGGTTGTTTTTATCTACACTTGCTAAATTATTTTTTAATTAAAAAGGAAAAAGGGTAAATGGTTGTTTTATCTACACTTGCTAAATTAATTTTTAATTAAAAAGGAAAAAGGGTAAATGGTTGTTTTATCTACACTTGATAAATTGATTTTTAGTTAAAAAATAAAAAGGGGGAAACTTAAAAGAAATGGGAAACTTAAAGAAAAGAGGAAACATAAAGAAAAAATGGAATGTCTAACTTAGTAAGGAATCTTGCCTTTGGAACTTTCTAATTATGAACTCTACTAGGAATTAAGTAAGGCGTAAGTCATTTAAGAAGTGTAAGGGAATTTTGGGACAACGAGGAGCGTTTTTAGGAATGCTTTCAGGCGGGTGAGGGAAATAGGAATATTTAATTAATTAATAAAATTGATTTTCTAGTGCAACTAGGGGATAAGGGGACATGTGTACGGGGGAGGTTTTTCGAAATTAATTAACTGAAAAAGGAATTTAATGAGAATTTGGGAAACTAATTACTTAAAAACTCTATAAAAATGATGGAGGAGGAGGAGTATGGATCTCATATTTTTTTGTAACATTACGCTGCTGAAATTTTACGTTGGCTGAACTTTCTCTTATGGGAGTTGGGATACCCAGCTTGGGTAACGAGTGGTAGCTCGACCTTGCGAGGCAAGTTGGGTGCTAGCGTTCTTTGGTATTGTGTGTGTGGCCCATTTGCGGCTTGGGGGGCTCAGGGGGAAGAAGAGTACCCCTAGCGTTGGTTGGGAGGTACCGGTGAGGTCACATCGGTGGGAAAGCAAGAGCTAGATAGAGCGTGTGTGGGACAACAACTTTGGAGCATTCGCGTTTGGATAAGGTACGCCTGTTAAAGTTGTTACTTGCAATGGAATTTAATTTACACATGTTATTTTTCTGTTCTCGGTTGAAGATTTCATTGCCATGAAATTTCTTTCACCTGCTTTACTACGGTATTTGTAATCCCCTTGCTCATTGTATTATGAATTGATTTCCCATGGTGAACCCAACCTCTAATTTCAATGACTTCTCTGAGTCTATTTTTATTGATTTATTATGAAGAAAAATTGTGTTTTTCTCTTCTGTCCCTTATCCTTAAGTTATTAGTTTGTGCCTGAGCAGTCGGCCAAGATCCAAATCGACGGTCGTCACTCCAGTGTTTAAAGACTTATAGATTCAAATGCTCTTCTTTTTTGTGCATGGATAATAAGTGAAGGATAAATTTTCTCCCAACTATCTATCCCTTACTTATCTCTGCGTTTGATTGATTCATCTCTGAATGATTAACCTCTGATCTCAGCGTTTTCTTTTATGCAAATCTTTGTGTCCTCCCCAAAAATTTTACCCTGCGATTCTCTTTTTATAGACAACTTCAGACCACAGTTGCTTGGTGTTTTACACAACCTTCCACCAATTTTTACACAGCATTCCAGTTTGGATTTTACTGTTCCTCAGTTTTGGATCCTTATGGTTAATACACATTGATTTTTCTTGGTGTTCGATACAATGCATTATCACATTATATAGCGATTTATAGACCACAATTTTGTATAAGATAGACCGCATTTTATATAATGATTCCCAACGTTTTGAAATGGTAAAACATCTGTGTTTTTTGGATAGCATGTTATGCTCTGCATTTTTGTATAGCGATATTGTTGTTACTCTGCTTTTTTTTGGATAGCGATTTAACTGGGCAAAGATCCATTCTTGTAGAGTTTTACTTTCACTTTTAATGTATTTACACAACACCTTTGCTGGGCAGAGAGTTATTTGTGTAAAGATTCATATTTTTCCCTATTGAATATAATTACTCAGCGAATTGATTGACATCGATTTTATTTCTGGATGGTTTTCTTGGCATATGGCATAGTACTCACCCCAAGATTTTCTGAGCATTTACACAATGGTTACACCACGATTTTCGTGGAACATTACCCAACATTCACACCACTAATTTTGTGGCACATTAATCAACATTCACACTAAGATTATCGTGGCACATCACACATCATTCACATTATGATTTCATGGCATTTACACATCAATATCTCATCTATGAATGTTAGTACACAACGATATATTTACCAACGAATTTCATCATGGATATGTCTACGTTTTTGATAAGTCTACAGTTTCGTTATGTATAAATGGGTAGCATTTTTGAGATGTATCAATGGGTAGCGATTTTGTTATGTTGGTTGACAACGATCTTCCATAGATACAATAAATTTTGACAGTGAATTCCATTTGTCATTTAATAGACAACGATTTCCCCTTTTTTAGACAACAATTTCCATTTGTCATTTAATAGACAACAACTTCCTTTTTAGATAGCGATTTCCCCTTTGGTCATTTCATAGACAACGAATTTATTGTTTTTCACAACATTTAGTTATGGTTCATACTGTTCTTTAGTTATGAATTTATATATGTGAATATATTAGACCGCATATTTTAGACAACATATATTTATAGAACTTTTCTAGACAAAATATATTTAGAATGCATATCAATGCTAGACAACGTTTCCTTTAAATGCTAAACAATGACATCATATTGATTGATAGCATATTTTGTTGACCGCCAATATTAATAGATAGCAATATTTTTTGACAACGATATCATATTGATTGACAACATATTTTGTTGATTGGTAGCATATTTTGTTGACAGCCTTTATTATTTGATTGATAACATATTTTGTTGACTGCCAATATTAATAGATGGGTAAAATCATGAAGCTGGGTAACACTTTCGTGACAATCGGGTCTCCAAAATTTTTAGCGGCAATTTTTCGGCCGAACAAATATTACTTTCGGCCGAAATATTATTCGGCCGAAAATTTACACGTCAAATTTAACGGTGC
>ML807872.1:39337-51585 GCA_009831015.1 Picea engelmannii
TCACAAGTTTTGTTTTTACTGTAAAGTGAAATTCTAAATAAAAAAAATACTTTTATATGTTGGAATTTGAATAACTTGTGAAAATACAGTTTTTTTTCTCATAAAACAAGCAAAAGTGTAACCCACCTTCATGATTTCACCCAGATAGAAATATTTGTTGACAACGATATCATATTGATGGACAACATATTTTGTTGATTGATAGAAAATTTTGTTGACAGACTTTATTATTTGATTCATAGAATATTTTTCCGACAACGATATCATATTGATGTAACAACGTTATTGATGTAACAATGACATTTACAAGCGATATTTAACAGTGTTTTACAATATTGTTACAACGTTTTACAATATTGTTATAGCGATATTTACAATATTAGTTACAATATTGTTATAGCGTTTTACAATATGGTTATAGCGATATTTACAATATTTAGTTACAATGTTTAGATACAATATTTACAATATGGTTACAACATTTTACAATATTTACCATGAACAATATTGATGTAACAACGATATTTAACAGTGTTTTACAATTATTTACCATGAACAATATGTATTTTTTTAATATAAATAGTTACAATGGACTATTTGTTTTGATAATAATTATTTTTAATGTGTACAAATTGATGTATGTTTGCATAGAATTTATTGTGCTAGGAAGTTATTATGATGTATGATTGTTATAGTAGTCAAATTTCCCTTGTGTCTTGTTGACTTGCCGAGTGAGCGCTTGGGTATAGTCTCCATGTTTGACAGTTAATTCGGTCTCCTAGCTGGCTGGATTTTTCTTGGGAGATTGGTCTAGATATGATATGTAGCGCCTCAATGACTTTCATGCCTACCACCTTGTGACGACATGATTCCTCATGAGGGGATCATTCTGCTCCCTGATGGATAGACGCAAATGATAAACGGGCCGAAGTCTTGTGCTTCCCGATGTGGGTGTATCGTTCGTTGTAACGGAGGTTGGTACTGGGTTTTGTAACGCCTTAATGCATTGATTTTGCATGTTGTAGAGGTTTCTAGTTACTGGTTGTTGAATCCATTGTATCAGGTTGTTGATGTTGTCCTTTAGCTTGTAGGTGTTGTCTTGCTTGTGTCGGGCAGGTAGCCGTTTTTATCTATCTTTTGATTATCACATGTTTTGTTTGGTTGCTTGATGTGCTAGTACGTTAGGTTGTTGTTGTCTGTTGCCTAAATGTGTAAGTTGTGTTCGTCGTCAAGTCATGTTGATTAATTTTTTCCTTCGATTGCCTTCCTGCAAAAAACAAAAAAAAAATTGCACTTGGTTTGTGTCACATGTAGTCGTAACGATTGGGGTCATTACATATGGTATCAGAGCGGGTTCAACCATGCGACTGTGGATCGCCATGCTTTCCACTGTAGTAAACCCTTGGGTAGTGACCTGGCATTAATTAAAAATTTAACTTGTCCACGCAGTGATCCCGATTAGAGGACTCCGCAGAGGTTCACGATGTGGTGTTAGGGGAGATGCACGACACCTCCATTAGCACCCACAACAGAGGGGACCAACCCCCAAGGGAAAGAACAAGTCTTGAGCATGAGCGAATTGTCGCAAGAGATGCGTTGGGTCTGACAAGGTCCTTCCATGGAGTGTCATAGGCATTGACTAACATTATGTACTGATATGAGGCTAGGGCGTCGGCACACTCTGAGGGTCCACTGCAGGCTCCAGTCGGTACTAGTAGCTTTCATCGCGAGCTCGAGAAGGTCAAATTTCTTGAGCTCTTTGGTTCCCTAGATGACATAGCCACTAAGGCATGGTTTGAGAATATGGAAATGTGATTTCACTTCGTGAATATACCTCCAACATAAAGGCCCATGTGGTGGTCTTTCAATTGAAAGGGGAGCGCTCTTCTACGGTGGAAGATGCTCCTGCCACTTTTGACCATGGCAGTCGAAGTCATGCCATGGGAACTGTTCGAGGAACAGTTCTGAGAGAGGTATCTATCTAAGGAATTCATTCATCATCATCTCAACGAGTTCAATGCCTTGCGACAGGGCAGTCATACTTTGCCCGAGTACGAGGCTCGTTTTATGGAGCTTCTTTGGTATGCTCTGCACTTGAATACATGTACATCACAACATTGGGGTCTTCTGACATGATCAATATGGACTGGTTGGAATCGCATGATGCGATATTCCACTGTAAGACGAAACGATTGAGCTTAGTCATTAATTAGGGACAGAGACGCATGATTGTAGGTAGAAACCAGGGAGTCTCCCTGAGGTTCATCTCTTCCTTGCAGCTACAGAAGGGCATGTGCAAGGGATGTAAGATTTATGTGATCCTTGTGTTAAACGAGAAGGGAGTAGTGAAATGTCTAGAACACCTTCCGGTGGTGAGAGAGTTGGCAGACATATTCCCTGAGGAGTTACCTGGGATGCTGCCAGAGAGGGAATTGGATTTTACCATAGACCTAAAACTGGGTATTGAACCGATAGAAAGAATGCCTTATCGGATGTCGACCCGAGAGTTACAGGAGTTGAGAATGAAACTAAAGGCATCACTGGACCTTGGACTTATATATCCAAGTGTGTCACTATGGGGTGCGCCTGTTATCTTCATACGGAAGAAGGATGGGTCGTGGAGACTCTGCATTGACTATCATCAATTGAACCAGGCAACGATCAAGAATCAATATTTGTTGCCAAGGATTGATGATCTGTTTGATCAGATGAAGGGTGCGACAATGTTTTCAAAGATCGATTTGAGATCAAGGTATCACTAGTTACGGATCAAGGAGGATAACATCCCTAAGACCACCTTTAAGATGAGGTTTGGACATTATGAGTTTATTGTTTTACCTTTTGGACCGATGAACGCCCCTGGGGTATTTATGAGTTTGATGAATGGGGTGTTCCGCGAATAATTGGACAAGTTCATCCAAGTATTCATTAATGATATTTTGATTTACTCTAGGATGATGGAGGAGCATGATGAGCACTTGCACTTGGTATTACAGTGTCTACGAGAGAACATATTATATGGGAAATTATCTAAATGCTCATTTTATCAATCAAAGATTCATTACTTAGGGCAGGTCATCTCTGACGAAGGTATCATCATGGATCTAGCAAAGGTCAAGGCTTTATGGAATGGCCTGCGCCAAAAATTGTCCCAAAAGTGCGTATCTTCATGGGTTTAGCGGGATACTATCGATGGTTTTTCGAGGGATTTTCGAAGATTGCAAATCCGATTACGGAATTGCAGAATAAGAACAAGAAGTTTGTTTGGACCAAGAAATGCACGGAAGCATTTCGGAGGCTCAAGAAGTTGTTGCTGAAAACACCGATACTAAAGGTCCCTGACATGGACGCGAACTTATTGGTATGCACTGATGCATCCAAGGAAGACATAGGTGAAGTATTGATGCAATACGGTTGAGTGATCGCTTGCATCTCGAGAAAGTTGAGACAACATGAGGAGGACTACGCAACACACGATTTGGAGTTGTTAGCCATTGTATATGCCTTGAGAGTTTGGAGACATTACCTTTTGGATGAAAATTTGAACTAAAAACGGACCAATGTGGCCTACAACACATCTTTATGCAAGCGACTTGAATGTGTGACATCGACATTGGTCAGAATTGCTTAACAAGTACGATTTCGAGATTACTTACATAAAGGGAATAGTGAACAAAATGGCATATGCGTTGAGTCAGAGACCATACATCTTTTCGATGATGCCTCTTCAGATGACTGTACGTGAAAATATTATAAATTTACAATGCGATGATGACTGGTACAAAGAGTTCAAATATTTTATTGGACAAAACACAATAGTGGTACCAAAATTTGAAGGATTTACTATGGACAACAACGAATTATTGAGATTTAAAAGTCAAATTTACGTACTTCCCAACGACGAGTTGAGGACTTTTATCCTAAATGAGGCTCACATAGTAGTGTACATGGCTCACCCAGGAGTCACAAAGATGAGGGAAGACCTTAAATCCTTATTCTTTTGGAAAGGAATGAAGGCAGACATAGTCAACCACGTGGCAAGATGTCTAGAGTGTCAGCAGGTGAAGGTTGAACATAGACATCCGACAGGATTACTACAGCCACACGTTATTCTGGAATTGAAATGGGAGGTCATTTCGATGGACTTCATTGTTGGATTTCCACTGGAGACAAGGAGACATGACTCGATTTTTGTGGCAGTCGACACTTTGACGAAGAGTGCTCATTTTATTCCTGTGTACAACGTATCAGGCACCTAACATAGCTAGAGTTTTCATCGAAGAGATTGTGAGGTTGCATGGCATGCCTAAGAGGATTATATCCGATCGAGGATCAGTGTTTACTGGAAAATTTTGGACTAGTTTCCAAGAGGCCTTGGGAACCCAACTTAACTTTAGTACCGCGTATCACCTGGAGAGAGATGGGCAGATGAAACAAGAAAACCAAATCTTGGAGGACATGTTGCATATGTACATGATGGACCAACAAAAACATTGGGAGGAATTATTTCCACTGTTGGAATTCGCATATAACAACAGTTATCAAAGCACCATTAAGAAGGTGCCTTTTGAGTTACTTTACGGATGACCATGTACGACGCCTTTGAGTTGGGATCGAATTGAGGATAGGTTTTTGGTGGGGCCAGAAGCGATCCAAGAAATGAAAGATCAAATGAAAACAATAAGACAAAGGATCAAAGAAGCACAGGATCGACATAAGAGTTATGTCGATGCGCACTGTGTCAACCGTAGTTACGAAGTTGGTGATCGAGTCTTCTTCCAGGTGAAACCGCATAAGAGTTCGATCAAGTTTGGAAATGCTGCTAAACTCTCTCCTAGGTTCATGGGACCTTTCGAGATTCTGGAAAAGAAGGGGCCCATGGCCTATCGACTAGCCTTGCCTGATTCTTTGAGGCGTATGCACGATGTTTTTCATGTATATATTTTGAGACATTATGTTAGTGATCCTACTCATGTTGTTGACATGAGTTCATTGCAGGATCGGATGAGGGTGCGCTCACGACAGAGATAATCAGTATCCTAGACCATTGCATTCGACAACTATGACATAAAACAATAGATCAGGTCAAGGTCCAGTGGGACAAGTATAGTCCACACTCGGTGACCTTGGAGGACGCATATGATATGCATCAGCAGTTTCCATTTTTGTTTGATAGATAGACTTATGATACTGTGATACACTTTATTTCGGCAATAATATACTATGAAACTTCGAGATGAAGTTTAAACCAAGAGGGGGTGTATGTAACATCCCGATCTTGCACGCACTGAGTGAACTTATTCTTTGAGGACACTTGCTTGCAAGTGATCCAAGTTATTATATCTATTGGTTGTTTTGATTATGATTATAAGACATGATGGATTTGATGAGATGTTATTTGGTTGTATTACATAGACATGTGCTATTGACAGGGTTCTCCTGAGTGTGAAGGACTTTAAACCTCTAGGATGCAAAGGCATCGATGAAACCCCTTTGACTCTGGATCGAGTCAGGGAGTGGACTATTGGGTTTGAATGTTGTTGATGTGACATATGTACATATGATTAGATGTTATGATGATTGATTATTATTGTTGACATGATTCATTGATGGATTCAGGTTGACAACAACTTGCCGACCAGACATACATGTGGAGTAGAGGGGTCATGCAAGACAACCAATGACTTTGAGGGAGAGGTGTGGCAACAACCCTACCACAACCTACTAGCACCCCTGTCATGGCTCGAACTGTAGGTTAACGATTACTTAGTTCGAGAAGACCCATGATGTCATGAGGGCAGATTGTGATAGTCGCTCACGATGATTCTAAGGGGCACGCAATAAGGCAGGGGCCTTATTCCTTAGAGGCCCTTAGTCTCCTACAAGATCACCTGGCGGAGTATTGACTCCAGGGGTTTGACTTCTGCCAAAGTCAGTCAAGAGGCAAGTGGCACCCTTTCAGCACGTAGTGCATCCTTAAAGGCATGTCGCACAAGGAAAACAGAAAGAGGTGAGTGTCATCCTTGGAGTGCGTAGTGCGTCCTAAAGGGCACATCGTGCAAGGAAAATAGAAAGAGGTGAGTGGCATCCTTGGAGTACGTAGTGTGTCCTAAAGGGCACGTCATGATTTTAAATCGTAAGTGAATAAACCTAGTCGACCTTAAAATGAATGATGTGATAAGTAAGGTCACCCAACCTAGTGAAATTAAAACCTAGGTCCAAGTGAAATTAAAGAATTGTCGAATGATTAGACTTTGTGTCTTCTTGTGAATGAGTATCTATGTGTTTGATTGAATCATCTCTGAATGATTAACATATGATCTCGACGTTTTCTTTTACGCAAATTTCTGCGTCCTCCCCAAAATTTTTACCCTGTGATTCTCTTTTTATAAATAGCTTCACACCACGGTTGCTTGGCGTTTTACACAGCCTTCCACCAGTTTTTACACAACAGTTTGGTTTGGATTTTTCTGTTCCTTAGTTTTGGATCTATATGGTTAATACGCAATGATTTTTCTTGACATTCGATACACTGCATTATCACATTATACAACGATTTATATGTTCGATCGCAATTTTGTATAAGATAGTCCGCATTTTATATAATGATTCCCAATGTTTTGAAATGGTAAAACATCTTCGTTTTTTGGATAGCATGTAATGCTCTGTGTTTTTGTATAGAGATATTGTTGTTACACTGTGTTTTTTTGGATAGCGATTTAGCTGAGAAAAGATCCATTCTTGTAGAGTTTTACTTTCACTTTTAATGTATTTACACAGCGCCTTTGCTTGGAGAGAGTTATTTGTGTAAAGCTTCAATTTTTTCCCTGTTAAATATAATTACTCAGTGAATTGATTGACATCAATTTTATTTCTGGACAATTTTCTTGGCATATGGCACAACACTCACTCCACGATTTTTTGGGCATTTACACAGCAGTTACACCAAGATTTTTCGTGGCACATTACCCATCATTCACACCACTCATTTTGTGGCACATTACTTAGCATTCACACTAAGACTATCGTGGCACATCACACAACATTCACATTATGATTTCGTGGTATTTATGCAATGATATATCATCTATGAATGTTAGTACACAACGATATATTTACCAACAGATTTCGTCATTGACATGTCTGTGTTTTTTGATAAGTCTGTGATTGCGTTATGTATTAATGGGTAGCGTTTTTTAGATGTATCAATGGGTAGATATTTTTTTATGTTGGTTGACAATGATCTTCCATAGATACATTAACTTTTGACAATGAATTCCATTTGTCATTTAATAGACAACGATTTCCCCTTTTTTAGACAATGATTTCCCTTTGTCATTTAATAGACATTGACTTCCTTTTTAGACAACGATTTCCCCTTTGGTCATTTCATAGACAACAACTTTATTGTTTTTCACAACATTTAGTTATGGTTCTTACTCTTCTTTAGTTATGAATTTATATATGTGAATATATTAAACCGCATATTTTAGAAAACATATATTTATACAACTTTTTCTAGACATCATATATTTAGAATGTGTATCAATGCTAGATAGTATTTCCTTTAAATTCTAAACAACGATATCATATTGATTGATAGAATATTTTGTTGAACGCCAATATTAATAGATAGCAATATTTGTTGACAATGATATCATATTGATTGACAACATATTTTGTTGATTGATAACATATCTTGTTGACAACCTTTATTATTTGATTGATAACATATTTTGTTGACCACCAATGTTAATAGATAGCAATATTTGTTGACATCAATATCATATTGATTGACAACATATTTTGTTGATTGATAGCATATTTTTCTGACAATGATATCATATTGATGTAACAAGGACATTTACAAGAGATATTTAATAGCGTTTTACAATATTGTTATAGCATTTTACAATATTAGTTACAATATTTACAATATTGTTATAGCGTTTTACAATATGGTTATAGCGATATTTACAATATTTAGTTACAATGTTTCGTTACAATATTTACCATGAACAATATTGATGTAACAATGATATTTAACAACGTTTTACAATTAGTTACCATGAACAATATGTATTTTTTTATTATAAATAGTTACAATGAACTATTTGTTTTGATAATAATTATTTTTAATGTGTACAGATTGATGTATGTTTGCATAGAATTTGTTGCGCTAGGAAGTTATTATGATGTATGATTGTTATAGTAGTCAGATTTCCCTTGCGTCTTGTTGACTTTCCAAGTGAGCGCTTGGGTATAGTCTTCATGTTTGACAGTTAATTCGGTCTCCTAACGCGTTGCAGTTTTCTTGGGATATTGGTCTAGATATGATATGTAGCGCCCTGGTGACTGTCATGCCTACCACCTTGTGACGACATGATCCCCGATGATGGGATCATTGCGCACCCTGATTGATAGACACGAATGATAACCGGGTCGGAGTCTTGTGCTTCCTGATGTGGGTGTATCGCTCATTGTAATGAAGGTTGGTACTGTGTTTTGTAATGCCTTAATGTGTTGGTTTTGCACGCCGTAGAAGTTTCTAGTTACTGGTCATTGAATCCACTGTATCAGGTTGTTGATGTTTTCCTTTAGCTTGTAGGCATTGTCTTTCTTGTGTCGGGCAGGTCGTCATTTTTAGCTGTCTTTTGATTATCGCATGTTTTGTCCAGTTGGTTGATGTGCTAGTACGACGGGTCATTGTTGTTTGTTGCCTGAATTTGTGAGTTGTGTTCGTCTTCAAGTCGTGTTGATTAATTGTTGTCATCGATTGCCTTCCTTCTTAAAACAAAAAAAAAAATTTCACTTGCTTTGCGTCGCATGTAGTCGTAACGATTGGGGTTGTTAGATATGGTATCAGAGAGGGTTCAACCATGTGACTGTGGATCAACATGCTTTCCACTGCAATAAACCCTTGAGTAATAACCTGACTATAATTAAAACTTTAACTTGTCCATGCGATGATCTCGATTAGAGGATGCCATAGAGGTTCACGACGTGGTGCTAGGGGAGGAGGCGTGACACCTCCAGTAGCACCCGCGATAGAGGGGACCAACCCCCAAGGGAAAGAACAAGTCTTGAGCATGAGCAGATTACCGTGAGAGATGTGTTGGGTCTGATAGGGTCCTTCCAGGGAGTGTCAAAGGCCTCAACTAAATTTATGTATTGAGATGAGGCCAGGGCACCGACACCCCCTGAGGGTTCACCGCGCACTTCGATTGGTACTGGTAGCTTTCACCGTGAACTCGAGAAGGTCAAATTTCCCAAGTTCTCTGGTGCCCCAGATGACGCAGCCACCGAGGCATGGTTGGATAATATGGTGATCTGCTTGCACTTCATGACTATACCTCCAACATGAAAGCCCGTGTGGCGGTCTTTCAACTGAAAGGGAAGTGCTCTTCTATGGTGGAAGATGCTCCTACCGCTTTTGAATATGGAAGTCGAAGACGTTCCATGGGAACTGTTCGAGGAATGGTTCCTAGAGAGGTATCTGTCTGAGGAATTCATTAATCGTCAGCTCAATGAGTTCAACGCCTTGCAACAAGGTGGTCGTACGATGCCCGATTATGAGGCCCTTTTATGGAGCCGCTTCGGTATGCTCCTCACCTAAATACTTGTACGTTACAACCTTGGGGTCTTATGACATCGTGATCAATATGGACTGGTATCGCATGATGCGATATTCGACTGTAAGACGAAATGATTGAGCTTAGTCATTAATTAGGGACAGAGATGCATGATTTTAGGTCGAAACCAGGGAGTCTCCCTGAGGTTCATCTCTTCCTTGCAGCTATGGAAGGGCATGCACAAGAGATGTAAGCCTTATGCGATCCTTGCATTAAATGAGAAGGGAGTAGCGGAAGGTCTAGAACACCTTCCGGTGGTGAGAGAGTTGGCAGACGTCTTCCCTGAGGAGTTACCTAGGATGCCACCAGAGAGGGAATTGGATTTTACCATAGACCTAAAATCGGGGATTGAACCAATAGCAAAAATTCCTTATTGGATGTCGACCTCGGAGTTACAGGAGTTGAGAATGAAAATGAAGGAGTGGTTGGACCTGGAACTTATATGTCCAAGTGTGTCAGCATGGGGTGTGCCTGTTATCTTCATATGGAAGAAGGATGGGTCATGGAGACTCTGCATTGACTATCGTCAATTGAACCAGGAAACGATCAAGAATCAATATCCGTTGTCAAGGATTGATGATCTGTTTGATCAGATGAAGGGTGCGATGGTGTTTTCAAATATCGACTTGAGATCAGGGTATCACCAATTATGGATCAAGGAGGATGACATCCCTAAGACCGCCTTTAAGTTGAGGTTTGGACATTACAATTTTATTGTTTTACCTTTTGGACTGACAAACACCCTTGGGGTATTTATGAGTTTGATGCATGAGGTGTTCCACAAATACTTGGACAAGTTCATCCAAGTATTCATTGACAATATTTTGATTTACTCTCGGACGATGGAGGAGCATGACGAACACTTGCGCTTGGTAATACAATGTCTACAAGAGAACAAATTGTATGGGAAATTGTCTAAATGATGGTTTTATCAATCAAAGATTCACTACTTAGGGCAGGTCATCTCCAACGAAGGTATCACCATGGATCCAACAAAGGTCGAGGCTATTATGGAATGGCCTGCGCCGAAAAATATCCTAAAAGTGCGTAGCTTCATGGGTTTAGCAAGATACTATCAATGGTTCGTCGAGGGATTTTCGAAGATAGAAAATCCAATTATAGAATTGCAAAAGAAGAACAAGAAGTTTGTTTGGACCAAGAAATGTGCGAAAGAATTTCGAAGGCTCAATGAGTTGTGGACAACAACACTGATACTAAAGGTCCCTCACATGGACGTGGACTTCTTGGTATGCACTGACACATCCAAGGAAGGCCTAGGCAGAGTCTTGATGCAAGATGATCGAGTGATCACTTACATCTCGGGAAAGTTGAGACAACATGAGGAGAACTATGCAATTCACGATTTGGAGTTGTTAGCCATTGTATATGCCTTGAGAGATTGGAGACATTACCTTTTGGATGGAAATTTGAACTAAAAATGGACCATTGTGGACTACAACACATCTTTACGCAAGTGACTTGAACGTGCAACAACGACGTTGGTCGAAATTGCTTAACGAGTACTATTTCGAGATTACTTACATAAAGGGAACAATGAACAGAGTGGCAGATGCGTTGAGTCAGAGACCATGCATCTTTTTGGTGATGTCTCTTCATATGAATGTACGTGAAAATATTCTAAATTTACACCGCGAAGATGACTGGTACAAAGAGGTCAAAGATTTTATTGGACAAAACACAATAGTGGTACCAAAATTTGAAGGAATTACTATGGACAACGATAGATTATTGAGATTTAAAATTTGAATTTACGTACCGCCCAACGATGAGTTGAGGAGTTTGATCCTAAACGAGGTTCACAAAGCAGTGTACATGGCTCACCCAGGAGTCACGAAGATGAGGGAAGACCTTGAACCCTTATTCTTCTGGAAAGGAATGAAGGCAGACATAGTCAACTACGTGGCAAGATGTCTAGAATGTTAGTAGGTGAACGCTAAACATAGACATATGGCATGATTACTACAACCACACACTATTCCAGAATCTAAATGAGAGGTCATTTCGATGGACTTCATTGTTGGATTTCCACTGATAGCAAGGAGACACGACTCAATTTTTGTGGTAGTCAACACTCTGATGAAGAGTGCTCATTTTATTCCTGTGCGTATGACATATTAGGCACCTAACATAGCTAGAATTTTCATCAGTGATATTGTGAGGCTACATGGTGTGCCTAAGAGGATTATATCTGATCGAGGATCGATGTCTATTGGACGATTTTGGACAAGTTTCCAAGAGGCCTTGGGAACCCAATTTAACTTTAGTACCGCGTATCACCCAGACACAGACGGGAAGACGGAACGAGAAAACCAAATCTTGGAGGACATGTTGTGTATGTACGTGATGGACCAACAGAAGCGTTGAGAGGAATTCTTGCCACTGGTAGAATTTTCATATAACAATACTTATCAAAGCACCATTAAGAAGGCGCCTTTTGAGTTCCTTTAAAAGGCAACTATGTCAGACGCCTTTGAGTTGGGATCGGCTTGAGGATAGGGTCTTGGTGGGGCCAGAAGTGATCCAAGAAATGAAATATCAAATGCAAACAATAAGACAAAGGATCAAAGAAGTGCAGGATCGACAAAAGAGTTATGT
>ML807872.1:62420-73974 GCA_009831015.1 Picea engelmannii
ACTTCATGCTTGCAATTCATACCTGCAAAAGAAAACATTCGGTGAATTCAAAATTTAAAAATTTACAATAAAATATATGTACAAATTTAAAATAAAATGTACACATGTACCATTTTAGATAAATAAAACAAGTTGTGATTAAAGAAAAATTGGCATACATACCAAAAGAGTTCAGTCTCGTCCTACAACATACTCATTTCCACCAAATATAATGTAAACATATTTTCCACCAAATATAATGTAAACATCTATAATAATAAAAAACAATAAAAAAATAAATAACACATATTAGCATATATATATTAAATAAATATTAAATAAATAATAAGAAATAATAACATATCCAACCAGAGTTCTAGAGATTTAAGATTATCCCTCTTTTTTTATTACACTTTTTTGACACTTTTTTAAAACCAAACTTCCATCACAAAGTTCCAAAACTTCCAAAATAATTACTCTCCACATTAAGCATACATGATTTAAACAATGTAAAATCTTATCTAAAATCTTAAAAAAAAATTAAAGAGAAAAATTGTGTTCTTGGTAACCAATATTTGTGTTCAGAGTTAGATAATACTTTGAAAATAAATATAGTTGTGTATGCAGAAATTTCACAAATCTCCATATTAAGTCGTTCTTCCAATAAAATACTTATCTCCCTTTGGATAAAGACCCAAATCCTTCAGGTGAACTTCTTATTCCAGGTGATCTTATTTACTCAATAGTAAAATACTTCTCTCCTCTTCTGCAGTGGAATATATGTTCTCAAATAATCAAATGCCCTTTCAAATTAAAGGACTTATAAATATCCATATTAAGTCATTCTTACAAGAAATTACTTATATCTATGAAAGTTCACAAATCTCCATTTTAAAAACCATTCTTCCAGAAAATATTGATCTTCTCTTTCTGTGGTGGAAAAGATGTCCAAATATAATATTTCATGTACATGAAGAAAACACAAATCTGCACATATATTAAGTCATTCTTAAAAAACCATTTAAATATTTTGTCTTTGAGATTTATTCATATTACATATAATCAAATTCTCTTTGAAATATGTCTTCGTCATAATCTAAACAAAAGTGAGAACATGCACGTACATAGCTTATTTGTAAATCTACTTGAATGTTGGTTTTTGTAGTTAGTAATCAATTTAGTTAAGATTTTGACAATACCTTGGCAAGAATGAATTCACTTCGTTGTATGCAAAAAATGCAAATGTCCATACTACGTCATTCTTGGACAAGAAGGCAAGGAATGCAATCAAAGAAAATTTGAAAAATTCTCCTTTTCTGATGTAGGATAGAGTTTGTTCTCAAATAATCAAATGTTCAAGTTCCAAATTAGGTCTCCATCATGATCTAAACATAAATAAGCTTGAATGTACCATTTAAGACAACAATAAACTTATATAGGGGTTCTATATATTTCAAAATAATTGATCAAAGCATTGAAAAATTATATAGACACTAGTTTAGTAACCCTATGAATAGGAAATGCTAAACTAAAAATTTGAGAAAGCAAAAATTTGAAAATAGTAAAAAATTCAACAAAAATAAGCTTGAACACTTTTATATAAAATCCCAACATAAAAACAAATTAAAACTCACTAATGTGCAATGAACATACATTTATGAATCATCATGAATACATGCATCATTCCCAAGTATGAATGTTTCCTCATCAATCTCAATCTCCCGCACTCTCTTCTCCACATTTTGTTCAAACATAGTCTTAGGTATTCTCTTCTCCAGGTTGCCCTATATAACACTTTTCAAATTTGAAAATTAAATTTAAATGATTTTAACACATTAAATTGTAGTTTTAAATTTTGAAACATGTAATGCCTATTATGTGCCAACCTATGATTCAATAAATTAAATATTGTTTAAGACATTCTTATTTTAAATTAATAGTTTAAATGACAATTTGCAGTTTTAATATATAAATAAATTTGTTTTCAACATGCAATGATACATATGAACTCTCACACTCTTCAAACTCTCCCAATGAGAATTGGGACAAGCCTGCCCAAGTAGTAGAAGATGGAATAGGGATCTGTGAACAACACAACTAAGAACTAAATCTAGGATTCAATGTGTTCACATTTATACAAAATTATAAATATCATGTTGTTGATTTTATTCAAAATATTGGAGATTGGACAACTAAAGTGCTAATCTGTGGATATTAGAAAACACATACCTGATTTAACCCATCCAAATTTAAACTTGTGGAATCAAGTCCCCTATTTACTGGAGATTCATTTAACATATATCCAAACTGCAATTAATGATAATAAAAACTAAATTATTTCTATAGATACAATTATATGTATCTAGATCTAGAACTAGAAGTAAACTATCATCAAATGCATAAAAAATTTACTAACTAGAAAACATACCAATCCATTGTTTGGTTCATCATTCTGAATTACTTCCTTCTAACCATTACGAAAAAACTTGGCATGCTCCTTAAAATATTCTAATGACATGGTATCTAACTCCTCATCTATTTTATAAACAAAAATGGCATGAGAATTGGCTTCCGCTCGCTGACGGTTAAAACCAACATCAACACCATAAAACATCGATTTCAAATTTTCCCCGATTACATTTCTAGCCTCTTTGTCAACCTCTGATGAAGCTCACAACTATGAATGTGAAGCAAATTACCCTATTGGGCGAGATACTAAAGGTTGTGGAGGCCTTTGTAATGTCGCATTTCAATATGCCCATTTTCGATCATATGTTCATCATTTATCAGCCCCACAATAATCAGACGATAGACTAGTATAATCCGAGTGCATGTCCCTGAAAAACTTTGCATAAAAGTGTCTAGCAAAATAATGTATAACCTCATCATTCCACAAAAATTTCTCATATGTTGCCAAAAATATGTTATACAAATGTCTTGTTATGTTGGGGTGCTTAAAATATTGCACCTTCAACATCTTTTTCTTTGGCCCATCTTTGAAATTGAACATAGAAATTGTGTTTTCTTTTGAAACTTTATTTTTTACTACGTCCCATATATCAGGGCCCATCACCTCTAACTTTCGTCTCCTCATCAAATCGATAAAATTGTCAGTGGTTGGCCACATCTTTTGATATGTATCCATAAAGTTTTGCAATGAATGAAAAACAATATCCAATCTTTGTTTACTCTCTCGAGGGATATCCAATCTCCTCAAATAATTTTCCAATCTGCTTTTAACACTTGAGCATCGCTCAAGGGTCATTTCTTCAGTAATCTCTTCCCAAGGAAGCTCATCACCAACATCCGACGGATAGGTAGAGGTAGGAATGTAATCTTCTGTTTCTTGATAACGCCTCATAAATCCACCTTCACCCTCTTCACCAACATTAGAATCTTCATGACACCCACTCTCTCTTTCATTTTCCTCCGTCGCATTAAACTCATTGCTTACACACACATTTGAAAGTAATTACAACATTTAACTTGACATAATTTAACATAAGAAAAAACAAATAAATAAATAAAAACATATATAAAACACACACACACACATACACACATATATATAACATAAACATAAATACACAAAAATACAAAATCAAAGAAAATTACCAAAAATATTTTCTTGTCCTGATGTATTCCCTACATTCGCAGGTGTAGGAGTATCAATGTGCAACCTATCTAAGAAGGTTGCATCCATAACACTTATTTGAGCACATTCTCAAGATTATCTATTCACAGACTCGTTTGATAATCTCCTCCTCTTACTAGATTGTCGTTGGTCACTCGGAGTCTCAGTCTAAGAAGGGGTTCATCTTCTTCCTTCTTGAGATAACTTAGAGTGTTTGCGAGGAATGTTTGGAGACTCTTATCTCAACATCTCGCCTCAATTTATACCCTTTACAAATTCATGAATATGAAATTTCATAAGTTATAGAAACATTAAATGGAAATACTGAATTTATAACACAAGCATTTAAGCATTTATAACAACTTCAAAGCATCACAGAAATATATTGAAAAAACTAGAACAACTATATTTTTTACAATCATTGACAAAAACAATCACTAATGAAACATTTACTTAAAAATAAAACAAGAAACAATATTACATGATATGTTGTTGCTATCCTCTTAGATATATGCTCAGAAAAAGATTCAAGGGATCATTGATCAAACCCTCGGGGCAGATCTCATCATGACACATGGAACAAATTGCCAAGAAGAACTTTTAGGGTAAAATATCAATAGACTAACCAAAAACATACACATGTGGAACCAACAATAGAAGAGAACGGAAACATACTCAAGGTGGCATTAGCAAGGAGATAAAGAGGATGACACCAACAAAAATATGAGAAGGGAGAGACCAAAAAGTAGAACCAGAATCCCCAAACAATAACCAAGAATAGATCTCTAACAAGATGGAAAAGACCAAGAAGAGGGGTCGTAGCCACACAATTAAATAATTAAATAATTTAAACAAATAATAGTTTATAACATAAAATATTTATTGTTAAATCATAAAAATCAACAATAAAAAAAACAAGTCAAGAGAAGGGATCCAAAGTCAATGCAACTAACTTTCTTTAGGAAAAAACAAAGAACAAAACCGAAAACCCACACAACAATTAAGGGGGGCATAACTCAAGCATGGGTGGTTTCAACACAAAGTGAACAATTAAATTCTTCCAAAATCAAGGAGGCTAATTTTCTTTAGCTAAATCACAAAATCAAAAATCCACACAACAATTAAAGGGGGTGTAAGTCAAGCAAGAATGATTTCAAGACAAAGTCAACAATTAAGTTCTTCTTGAATGGCAAAATGTCCACATGATTCTCATGATATTTACTTATAAGCTTTTATCATCCCAGCATAAAAGGAAGATCAATAATGTAATCATTCTCTTCTTAACTACTCCTAGGTCTTATGGATCATCCCGGGAGAGAAAAAAATCACACATTATCTCAACTCGGTACTTAACCAAAAACAAAATAAACCAAAAAACCAAAGGAAGATCAATTATGTGATCATACTCTTCTATGGATGTTATTTAGTGTATACATCTGTTGTTCTTTAATCCAAATGTTTAGTATGGTTATGCCTGTCATTTAATGAGTGATATAAATGCCATTTAATTAGAAATGTGATTGTCCTTATTGTTTTGAATTTTCTCTTTTTTTGTACTCATTCTTATGTGGTGTTATGAAAACTATTCATTTCATAGAAAAGCAAAATTTGGTAAACCATAATCCCTAAGTTGACTTAGTATGCATTAATTTCATGCAACTATATTTATATGAAGGTTTCATAAACTGGTGTTACAGGGGAGGGAGAGAAACTGCCTAAACACATACTAAGCTATAACTATTTTGTATAACCATATTCGGCCCTGTCTATGTACAAGGACATGCCATAATTTAGGCATGTCTATGTACATGGACAGGGCCATATTCGGCCTTGTCCATGTATAGGGACAAGCCTGAATTCAGGTCAGTCCCTGCATATGGACAAGGCCATATTTGTCCCTGTTCATGTATAGAGACATGCCCAAATTCAAGCTTGTCCCTGTACATGGACATGGCCAAATATGCCCTTATCCATGTACAAGGACAAGCTCGAAATTCAAGCCTGTCCCTGTACATGGACAGGTCCAAATTCAGCCCTGTCATCCCATCCGATAAACATATTATACCTCTACTTGTCTGTGTCTGATATGGTCTAGGTGTTGTTGTGTCTTTGTTTTTACTCTATTGTGTCTGCATCCTATTATGTTCATAAATTATTAATTTATAGAAGGTTCGAGCCTATCCCTGTACATGGATAGGGTCATATTCGGACATGTCCATGTACAGGGACATGCTCGAAGATGAGTCTTTCCCTGCACATGGACAGGGTCAAATTCGGACTTGTCGTCCCATCCGATAAACATATGATACCTCTACTTATCTATATTATATGTTCTAGGTGTTGTTGTGTTTTTACTCTATTGTTTCTGCATCTTATTGTGTTCATAAATTATTAATTTATAGGAAGTTTGGGCTTGTCCCTGTACATGGTTAGTGCCAAATTTGGCCCTGTCATACCTCTACTTGTCTGTGTCTGCTATGGTCAAAGTTTTGTTGTGTCTGTGTTTTAAATATATTGTGTGTGCATCCTATTGTGTTCATAAATTATTAATTTATAGAAGGTATTATCTCCATCCTATAGTGTTCATATTTTGGAAAATCAAGTTTGGTTTGTACATGGATGTAGCCTCCCTAATATATAGGCAAGTATTACATTTATATTTATTTTATTCAAATAAATTTATTTTGAACATAAAGTAACATATCAAAATGGGATAGTATTATTGTTTAGGGTAAATGGATGTCGCCTCCTAAAAATTTATCGGCCATGATTGCATTCATATAAGCTGATTAACATATAAACTGGATTTTATAAAAAAAATAACGGTAAACTCTACTAGTGATTAAACATATATAAAATTAATGCCAGAACCAAAACACTATTTGAGATTTATTCCAGCCTATCCCTGTATATGAACAAGGATAAATATGACCCTATCAACATTAATCTAAAATATAAAATCTAATCTAAAATCTAAAATCTAATCTAACAATTTTATACAAAGACTAACTATTATACAATTTTAAATCTAACTATTATACAATTTTATACTATTATACAACGATTACTAAATCTAACAATTTAATAATCTAACTATTATACAATTTTATAAAAAGACTAACTATTATAGAATTTTAAATCTAACAATTTAATACTAGGACTACTAATACTAAGACTAACCATATTCGGGAATGTCCTTGTACATGGACAGGGCCATATTCAGAGCTCATTTAATATTATGTAATTGAAGGGGAAAATGGTAAAAAGGGTATAAAGGAGAATTAAGAGCTCATTTTTCATTATCCATGATTATTTTTTTAAATTGATTTGGAGAGCTCTTGTGGATTTTTGGGGGTTTGGGATTGAAACCCTTGGGCAGATTGGTTTCGGTGGTGAAACTATCCACCCTAGATGATCAAGGGGAGAGATCACACAGATATGTCATTGGATCTATTACAGAAGAAAGAAGATTCATCATTTTTCTAGGTTGTGGTATTTGTGAGGGCCAAACCCTCTATTATCAGATTGTGGGGTTTATTGAGAAGAGGTGCATCACTTATTTTCATATTGTGGCATAGGAAGGAGGGTGTATCACCATTTTACAAGTTATGGGGGTTAAAGAAGGATGTTGAACCACCTATCAGCTGGTCATACCTCTCTTTTATCAGCATCTCATGGGTTTGTGAGGGTCGTCCCTCTCTTATCACCAGAATGTGGGTTTGACACTGGTAACTTTCTTTTCTTAGCCACAAATTCATCATTTCAACTCCCGATTTAAAAGACAGAGAGGATGGGTTCAAAATGTAGACTAGAAGGACCTTTGGATGCCAAGGACAACGCTTAAATGATCATATTCTAAAACAGAAGGGACTCTGATATGAATTGTCACATTGCAAATATGTTGGTTGGATTAGCAACAACTGGTATTTCAGACTACATAGATGCTGGGAGGATCTTTCTCATGTTATACATTGAAAATAACACACATATAACCTCCCTCTTGGGCTCTATAACATCCATATAATGATACATAAAGATTGTCTGCAAACTGTTTTAGATTATTAATGAATGAAATAACTCATAATTGTGTATCAGTTTAGATATCATTGTTTGTACACAGGCCTCACAAGTGTGTTTACAGGCTATCTAAAAAGGGACCATTCCAACACATTTCTTGTTGCATATTCTTGGACACCTATAACATGGGTATTACAGGTCAACAATAAAGTATAGATCAATTTGTGTTTGTTGAGTTTTACTTCCATCGTAACAGATTTAACAGGTCTGTCATCAATTCTAATGAATGCATTTGTTGTTGTTATATCAGTTGGCATGAGTTAGCAATTTTTTCTACTATACGTATTGTTGTCTCTTTATATTAAATGTAGTAAAATATTTTTGTGCCAAATTCATGTGGACTGTTGTGTAACTATTTGATGGAATATCTGAACCAAACCATCATTTGAAAGTGAATCCTATGATATGTAGAACCACTAAGTGGAATACAAATTCCACTTAACCAAAAGTCGGTCAAGATGCAATAGGAAAAGAATCAAAGGTCGGCAGATCATGAAGTGACCTTGGGGGAGTTCCACACATGATATCTCTGCTAAAGGTCAACCCTATAAGATAATATCCCATCATATCGCAGGAGCACGCTACTACAAGTCCTTAGTAGAGAGGAGACCATGCAAGGAATCAATAGATTTATTTATGATATTCATCTCTTTTTGAATGAAATCTTGGATATTTTTTGTTAAATGTATTTAATTTTGTCATCCAACTATGGGAATATGGGAAAACACTCTATAATAGGGGATGCTATCATCTATGTGTTAGATTTTCAAAGGAATATCCAAGAGATTGATGGTGAAATCGAAGGACTGTGTAGCTCAAAAAAAGGTGAAGATCGTACTCAAATTAATCCAGATATGATCAAGCCTAATTTGGAAAAATGGTCCACCGAATCCGGCAATGATAAGAAATCGGAGGATAAATTCAAACATGGAAAAGTGTTGGAAGTAAGTACTAGCTCACACAGTCCCCGAGGTGTAGGAAAGTCGGTGACAGAGTGTGTTGTTAAGGTGTTCCGTGATGTTAAAGTCACCGGTTTGAAACCTGCAGGGACAAAAAATCCAGCCATGTTAAGGGTTTGTGTGGCTCAGGACGGGTGTGATCCCCAGGTGATTTTTACGACTTAGATGCCCCTGAGTCGCGGTTTCTTAGCCATAGGTTAGTCCCACATGTCACGGACAAACTAACAAAAAAAAAAGTACTAGCTCTCACATTTCCTTTAAATTATGTTCCTGTTGACGTAATTTTAAAGGTTAAAAATCAATAAAGTCGAAACAATTTTTTAACTGGACTGATCAAACTTGGGACCTTGAGGTGCTCTTACAGTTTGGGTTTGATTTTTGTCTCATTAGTTTTGGCTTGAGTTCCTAAATCTATCAGTTCTAACAAAGATTCCACAATTGTTATATGTAATACATATAACAACTGTTATATGTAATGCATATAACAATTGTTATATGTTTTACATATAACAATGACAAGTATTAAATAGTGAATTATTTGGTTACTAAATGATTTGGGCATGTCCCTGTACATGGAAAGGGCCAAATATGACTCTATCCATGTACAGGGACAAGCCCAAATTCAAGCATGTCCCTATACAAGGACATAGCCATATTCGGCCCTGTCCATGTATAGGGACAAGCTCGAATTTTGGCATGTCCCTGTACATGGACAGGGATGAATACGACCCTATCAAAACTCTAAATTTACAAAATTCAAAACTAAATTATTAAATTAAATCTTAACAAGGAGGTTACCTGAACACCCGGGCCCTATCCATGTATAGGGACAGACCCGAATTTGGGCATGTCCCCTTACATGGACATGGTCGAATATGGCTCTGTCCATGTACAAGGGACATGCCCAAATTCGAGCTTGTCCCTGTACAAGGACATATCCATATTCATCCATGTCCATGTACATGGACAGGCCCAAATTTGGGCATGTCCTTGTACATGGATAGGGTTGAATACAACCCTGTCAAAACTCTAAATTTACAAAATTTAAACCTAAATTATTAAATTATATCTTAACAAGGAAGTTACCTAAATGCCCGCAGCAGCAATGCCCGCAAGCAACAACAATGTCCACCTGCCCGCAGCAGCAACATCCACTTGCCCGCAGCAACAACGTCCACCCGCCCGCAGCAACGTCTTCCCACTGCAACGAACTCCACAACCAGCAAGACATTCACCTAAAATGACATGCACCAACACAACGTCCACAAACAACAAGATGCTCACCTAACACGACATGCACCGAAATAACATCCACAACCCGCAAGACGTTCTCCCAACCAACAAGATGTTTTCCTAATCTTATATTCAACAATTCGTAAAAAATATTGCAGGAGCAACGTGCAGCTAATATATAAACATAATTTCGGACAAAATGTTCTTTCAGCCAAAAGTTTATTTCGACCAGAATATCTTTTAGCCGAAAAGATGCTACCGGATGAAAAAAATTCGTTAGGCTAAAATTGTACACGAAAATTGAGGGTGTCATCACGGTACCATTCGATTTGACATTCCAAGGTTAGACCGAAAAATGTTTCGGCCGAAAAAATAGGACTTTCAACCAAAAGAAATATTAGTTCGGCTAAAAAAAAGGTCTTTCAGAATTTTTGAGACCTGATTCTCACGAAAGTGTTACCCACCTTCATGAATTTACCCTTAAATCCTTTAAGAAAATGTCAACTTTACTTTTGTCAAAGCGCAAATTCCTTTGATTATCATAATTCTCTTCAATGGTGCTTCTATGCATGGAAAAGTTTAGAGTTAGGGTTAAAGGTTTATGATCAGAGTCAGGCTCATGGTCATTTAAAAGGTCAAAAGTTGTTATTTGGTTGGAAACGGGGATACCAAATATCACATAATATACAACACTACTACCTAGCCCATGAATACAAGTCATCTGGTTGGACTTTGGCCACTTCATTACTCCATTGCAAATTATTAGGTCTTGAGAGCTGCAGATCTTGACCGAATCAATACCAAACAAATTCTCAATTAGGTCTTTAGAGCTTCTTTTGTAGTTATTAGATAAAACAAGGTCATCATCTAGCCATAAAGGATTATGGTTGGAGTCATTACTTAAAAGAGTAGCTTGTTTAGTTGCAGTCCTAGCATTAAATTCTCCTAGCAGGAGGATATTACCTTCATTTTTAAAACTATAAATATCTTGTTCTAAATTATTATAGGGACAATTGTTATCTAGATTGTTTTTCTTATAAAAAGTAGAATTAATAGGTGCAAAATAACAAATTTCTATATACATCTTCTTAGCATTGGTGTCTGAAATTTCTATCCAAATGTATTGTTTGAGAGGGTCAATCTTATGAAGTTGAATGTGAGGAGAAATGATCTTTCTAATATAACAAGCTATGCCTCCTATCCCTCTACGGTGGGATTTTTTGTTGCATGCCGACCACAAGAAAAATCATTCCATGTTAGGGACATTAGACTCCTCATGCTCCCAAGTTTCAACTAGACAGATAATATCAATATCACTCGCAATCCAACTTATCATAGGACCTTTGCGCCATGGAAAGCCATGACAGTTCCAAAATAGGATCCCGAGTGTTCCAAATTCCTATTTATTATTATCCTTCTGGTCTCTATCCCTAACAATAGTTTTTCGATTTCTAATTATTTCCCATTTTCCTTCTTTCCTGTCTTCTTTTACCTTTTGAACTTCTTTCCTTAAGTCATCTTGGTCTTTGGGAATGAGGTCTTCATTTATAAATATTCTTGACCCTTTTAAGCTCGGAGATTTACTAAGTATGTTATATTTATGGTCATTACAACTTACTTTGACACGGATCAACCTATCTTTGTGATCAATTATTTTTCCTAGCCTCTTTGC
>ML807872.1:75538-93686 GCA_009831015.1 Picea engelmannii
ATTATTTTTAATGTTTTTTTTTTTCAAATTTGGGTTTTGAATATATATATATATATTTTTAAATGTTTTGTTTTCATGGCATTATGTATTATTTATTCTTTGAGTAATAAACTAAGATTTAAAATGCAAGCACTTAAGCCTGTTGACTTTATGATTTTGTTTATAGTAATGATGATGTATTTTATCACTTTAAACAAATGTGTCATTTTAATACCTCAATTTCAAAATGGGTGCTACCAGTAGCAATACGTTTCAATTTGATGGTTGATTTTGAGGTTTTGGTTTTAATGGTACCAACTGATGAAAATATGATTTCAAATTATCTAAAATTTTAATGTTTTGAATTATTATTTTTCAAAAACATATTTTTTTAGGTGTTCATTTTAAGGCTTTTTTGAGCCACTATTTGAGTTTTGAAGGCCATCTTTGAAAAATGTTGTAATTTTGACCCTGTTTAAAAAAATGGTGCTACCAATAGCACCACTTTTTTATTTGGGGGTTGATTTTGATGTTTTTAATGCAAAAATATGGGTTTTTTGGGCCAAAGTTCTCTTTTTGAGATCATAGTTCTCATTAAGTCGGTAACTTTGTTAAAGATGTAGTGGGAGGTATTTATCAATATCTAGTGAAATTATAGGTATTCTTTAATATCCCATGAATGCACATGCTATGTCACATGTTCACTGAGTGAAGATCCCGTGAGGGAATGCCGAACATAATGCAGAGTGTATATGTTGCAAAAGATTTTTATTTTAATTTTAAATTAAAGTGGGTTGCCCTGTTATTATTCACCTCATTTCCATGTCATTTTTAAAGTCCATATATTCCATGGATGTGGTTTTCTCTCAATAGTTACCGAACTCGGTTTAATCTTAAAAAAATACAACAATAAAACCATAGTATAGGTGGTGAAAAGAGGTGAAAGGGTGTTCCCCAAAAATATTCTTGATTGACATGATTCAATGATAAAGCCCTACATTGTCTTTTTCTTAAACATCAAGGAAGCCCTACTTCAACATGACTACACAATGTGAAAAACAACAATCCATATATTTGGCTAATTAAATGTTATATTGAAAACATGTCAACGATGAAGACTATTACATCCATTTATATGACAAGGTAGTGTCAATATGCCAACAATGAAGAATATTACATCCATTTGTATGACAATGTAGCATAATTAAATACCATGGCATCCAACCATGTGTCGAGTGTTGTTGGTCACAATTGTAAGTAGTCAGCTATACGTGTGAAAGGAAGGGGGAAACGTAGTTTCCAAAAAAATAGAATTAAAAATATTCTCATCTTATAATGATGGTTTGTTGTGATTATATAAAAATAACTAAATTTCATTTCAAGTTGAATACCTAGTAGTATTTATTAATAAAAAAATCCCATGAAAAAACAAAATTGAAATACAAATCTTCTCCATGACATAATAACACACTAGGTACCTGATTATTACAATATCTTCTTCAAGAAAATGTTGTAGATGAGAGTTGAGAATTGATACTAAATATCTTAAAGTAACAATTGTTTATTTTAGGTAAGAGTTGAGAATTGATACTAAATATATTAAAGCAACAATTGTTTTTAAGTTGAATATGTAAAGATGGAATATGTTTATGGGTGTATGAACTATTCTTATTTATGGAATGATGTGCATGATATAGTTAGTTTTTCATACCATGACTATATGAATATATTCTAATCACCAATAAAAGTAGATCCAATGAATCTATTGTGGGTTGCTTAGTGCTTGTCAATGTTCAACTCTTCCACTTCCACAATTGTTCCTTGTGCAACAATGTTTTGTGTCTACTCCCTTGCATCATGTTGCAATCAATGTAAAAGTGTAGCTTGATCAAGCTATAGAGGTTGTTGGGTTTCTCATTTTTGAAGCATATGGAGGATGTGCCACTCCCTCGCATCTTGTTGCAAGAGGCACAAAAGTTAAGCTTGATCAAGCTATAGAGGCTGTTGGGTTTCTAAGTTTTTGAGGTATTTGAAGAATTTGCTAGCTCTATTGATTATGGAAATTATACAAACGTATTCAATCCCATGCCTCAATATCCTTGATAAGTTGTCATCGGTCAATTCTTGTTATATACATGTCATCGATAGATAGAGAGGAAATGAAGAAAGACATCGAATCTTTGATTGGAAAAAGAATTATAACATCATATTTAGAGCAACTTTGAGGGCTTATTTACCCTCACATCATTATTTGGTATACCGAGGTTGGAAAAATTTAGCTAGATGGAAACTTTAATCTCAAAATTCCAAAAATCTACATGGCGACATGGAAATTTTCTTATAGTAGGTATGCCATTTTCAATCATATATCATTAAATTTCTTATAGTTAAAAGTTAGTTGAAAAAATGAGTGTTGTGGCCTGATATTATTCAATTGGGAGGCCATAATTTCACTTAGAGCTTCTGAATTATTTTCCCTTGGTTGTTAGTTAGGTCATGATTTCATTTAAATATTATTTTAATTTAGTTGAAAAAACCAATCTTTTAAGTATTCCAAATAGATGGTGAATTTTGTTATACCATTCCATCATTAATCATTAAACCCTTATGGCTAACCTGATTTTGATATTATCTTAATTTAGTTGAACATGCTAGTCTTTTAAGTATTCCAAATGGATGGTGAACGTGGTTATATCATTCTATCATTAATCATTAGACCCTTATGGCTAACTTGATTTTGATTTCCTCCACAATTGTTTTGAATGCAAGATCCAAGAAGAGTGAATAGGAATCTATACAAGCGATTTTGGTTAAGCTCTTAGAATCATCACTTTCTTTCCTCTTAGATTCAGTTTGTTGTGTTCCCAATTTGTTAACTTGAACCTATATATATTAATTGATTTAATTGGTTTTTTCACAAAGTCAACTAGCTACCCAAAGTATGAAGAAGTACCTAATCATCCATTTTTCTCTACTTTTTATTGATCGAGCTACAAGTTCACCAGTCAAATCAATCATCATGGAATGAACATAGAGTGCATGTAATTTCATCTCACTGCCCTCTTTCTAGGAATTGAATGAACGATGAGTAATATTTATCTGGAACACTATCGTGTGCTCTCTTCACCATGTCTGTTGGATGGTGAATAGTGTAGTATCCAATGGATAGAGGAAGAGGGTACACTATCCAAAGGACAAAGGAAGAGGGTACACTACCAATGATTGGTGGCACACCTGGTGGATAATTTTCATTGAAATTAAATCTCATATGACAAGATCCTTACCCTCAATTCATAGGGTAAAGACACAAATTCTCTTATTATGCGATGAATTCTTAGCAATGATGCATTCTTCGCATCTCAACAAACAAATAACTAGCATTTGTTTTGAGGCAAGATCAAAACCATGAATCAAGTCAGCATCAATATCACAAGAATAAAAAATTAATAGTCCTTCGTACTACACTGGGGGGACACTTAGTACAGAAAAAATGCTTCACATGCTCGCGTACCTATGTCGTGGGTAGTGATCAAATTTTAAGGGTCAATTTTGTTGAGCACTCAACACACCCTCAAAATTCCTCAATTTTTGGGTACCACTTTACTTCATTCCTTATTTTTTTACTTCAATTTTTGCTTGATCATAGCTTGTTTTAATACTTTTCTCGACTTCTGTTGATTGTTTGTTGTATCCCAAGCCTAATTTGAATGACCACACAAAGAAAGAAAGATCATTTAGTTTCAATTTTGAGTGGAAGGGGTGTAGGACTTAGTTATTTTGAAGATCAGTTAAGGAACCCCTTAAAATCCCCAATTTTCCTGACCGCTGGAAGCCACTTTTTCCAACCGTCGATGTATCATCAGGTGTTGGTTGTTTTGGGGCACAAGATCTAAAAAGCGCAAGAAAAATTTTCTATCATCGATGCTCCATCAGTTGTCGACACCGATCGTCGCACATAGTGAAGAGTTGGAAGAGATCCGTAAGACCCTCGATGTCGATGTAATGAACTAAATAGATTGATCACGGCCATCAAATATTAACATCGAATTGATCCCAACCATTGATACCCTAAGTGATATTTACCCGATCCTAGACAGATGAATGTCCACGTCACATTCCACGTGGATGTCCATACTGCCATCTCATCTTCCACATCATCTGGATAACCATATTTGACCATGTCAGCATTTCCATGTCACCCTCCATGTCAACACATATGATTTCCAAGTTCATCGGTGTCTAGGGGAATCTTACGATAGAGACAGAAAGGGAAAATATACATATTGGTGAAGCCTCAAGTCCAGCCACAGTTGAGGAATTAGAGCCCATGCTAAAGGTAGAATTAGTAATTTAGATGCCAAAAAATAAGGCTCCTTCCCAACCACCACTGTAAAAGGATATCGATTCCAACACCACATCCAAGGTACTTCTACCTACCTGGAATGACTTTTATAATAAGATACATCACTCCAATTTTCCAAAATTTACACCCCGCACTGATCCAGAATTTAGAATCTTAGAAGAACAGGTCTTTACAAATATCAAATGCTCCTTGTTGTACATGTTAGCCTCCAGGACCCATGGGATTCCTTGCATAGAGACTCTAGAATGGATAATTAGCCACACACATGTCGATAAATGCTTAATAAATGACGTGGAAGGGAAGTGTGTAGGCGTATTTTTGTCGGTGGAAATAAACAAGTATTTCAAACTTAGAGAACCAGAAGTTAGGCTAAACACATAATTTGTGGTCAAATTCTATGAATTGCATGATACGAGTAGGTTGCTAGCATCCTAGTGGAAAGAAAATAGAAAATTTGTAAATAGAACTACGGGATTGTATAACACTGTGAACCTAAGAGAACCATACATGTATTTGATGGCTTTGTTTTTCCATCTGTATGGGGAAAAAAACTGCTCTAAGTTTTCAGAAGCTTGGATGCCCCTAGCTTACACTATAGATATATCGGGGAGCATTTTAAATTGGGATTCCATCATTTCAAAACAATTAAGTACCAGGATAGAGCAAGCTCAGAAACCAAAGCCAGGAGAAGTTCCCTCCTTTTACATGGCGTCTTATTTATTATATGTAATCTATTCCAAGAGAATATTTCCAAGGATTGGTTTGAGTTGGCATGTATCAAAGTTACATGTGCACATATACTTTATCACCCTGTGGGATATTATGTATAAGAAATACTATGCTATGATATGTGATGAGTTTCTAGCTAAATTGTATTTTCTCATCTTCAAACAGGAGTGCCCAAGGCTCTCTAAGTCAGCAAAAAATATAATCTCTCTAATTGGACATTGATACCTGGAAGATAAGAGTACCTACCTTAAAATATTTGGAGCCACTAGGCCCCCATATCTACTACCAACCTATGTGCCAGACCGACTAGTTCTAGGGGAAGTTTTCTATCAAACCATTTTTCAAGGTTTCAATGCTTCATTGGTGAAGGAAAATAAGAGATATTTCATCCCATATGGATTCCAAATAGGCTATCATTTTGTAAAAGACACCATGCAGAAAAACAAGAGGGCCTAAGCCACCTAGAATATAGATTCATGATGGGTAGATATAGAAAGCATATCTTAAAAATTTAGTATCCAAACATGGCGAATAGGTGATGCCATATTGGACATATGCACATGATAAATTTGAGGATAAAATGTTTACCAAAAATGCACAAGACTGGGACAAAGTGCTTCGAAGGAGAGCCAACCTAGAATTGACTCAGTTTAGGGCTATGTCAATGGAGGAAAAATTTGAACTAATAGAGAAAATAGGGAAGCAATTGTTTGAGCACAAATTGAGAGGGAAAGGTAGGAGAAAGAAGTAAGGAGGGTTGAAGGAGAAAGAATCCTAGTAGATGCTGATATGAGAATTAGGGAAATAGAAAAATATAATGTAGCTGAAATATTGGAACAAAATAGGGGAACTGATGTAGGAAAAAATAATGGAGAAGTTGAGAATATGCCTCAAGGAGAAACCACACTAAAAGTAGGTAAAAATCATCCAAAAGTAAGCACAAAACATGTATATCCAGGTCAAACAGGACCTATAGTGACAACCGAAGTCTTAACAGAGATGCTAGGCACCAGATTTTTGGCTCCTGTAATTGTAGATTTCATAACAATATATGATGATGACAATGATAATGTGGACACATCAGGAGTTCCAATCATAAACAAGTTCCAACATGGATGAGCAAGGAGTACAGGAGTGAAATTACCCAAGGAACCACAACCAATAGAGACACCATTGGTTACCTTCACAATTGAAAATGTCATGACTCAAACAGAATTGAGATCACAATCACCAAAGGAAGGGGAGGTTCAAGAGGATAAAAGTGGAAGTGAGAGTGAATAATCTAGTTCTGGAGAAAAGACCCCAAATAAATAAGAGAGTGAAAAGAACACAAACACCAGAGTGCGGCTTGGAGGGGACACAGTTAAATATGATGGACATAAAGAACAAGGTATTGTTCCATTGAGTAGAGGAACTATGATTGATCCTCCAACTACTTCCTCACCTAATGAAGTGACACCATCATCGGTAACAATAGAAAATTTTCTCAATAATGTTACAAACCCAGAGGAAACGATAGAGGTATCTATAGATACATGGACATAACCAACTAGTAATACATAAAAACCTTCTACAGTGAGAAGCCAAGAGAAAACAAACAGGTGGAGAAAGAGGAGATATCAGTGGTCAAATACCAACAAATGATAAAGGTAAATAACTTGTCATGGAGCACTTCCACACTCTGGGAAACATAGGCAACATACTATCATGGGGTGACCAACAGATCCCAGAACCAGTTGATGAAGTGGAATATGTCCAAGCCATAACATATGACAGGAAAAGACAGGTAGTGGTGAAAAGGACAAGCAGAAAGCGAAATCTCACTTTGGAAAGTGACGTCGTTGTGGTTGTTGAGGAAACCTTTGTTTATACCAAGAAGGCCAAAGTAAGTGAATTTCTAGGAGTAGGGATGGCCATATCTGATGCCACCATCAATAGAAAAAAATAGGACAAAAGGGAATCATAGGCTATGAGAAAGGAACTTGAACACCTCATACACCAGGTTGAGTACTACCAAAACACCACTTAGGCAATCATCGTTATGAGGGATGAATTCATAGAAGAATACAACCGGTTCAAGATAGAAAGAGACATTTTCATGGCCTAGGCTATGATTTACCAAGAGGATATTCTATTAGGGCTGGTGTGGCACAAAGACATGTTGATATGGTTTAAAAGGGCACACAAGGCTTTGGCCCAAATCAAGTACGTCAAGGAAGTCCAAAAGGGACAAGGTGAAGAAGAACATGGCATTAGAGTGCTCACAAATGACAAAATAGCAAGAATGCACAAGGAAGTTTAGTATTGGATCCAGACAATTGTGGAACCAAAAAAATGATGCAAGAAAGGTGGGAGGAGTGTCTCAAAAAATGTGAGAAGATAAATAAAAAAATGAGAGATATTCAACTCCATGAGTTTGGCTTGCCCAAAAACTTCATAGACCTCAATGGTATAATCAGAAAACACGTCGACCAGGACCAGAAGTATGATTCTGATGTTCTCCAGATAAAAACCTTGGAGAGAGGGTAGGTAAGAAAGTTTGTGGAAGGCCCAACAAGGGCATCGATGGTCCTACAGTACCTTGGTGCCAAGCTGGACAAATTCAGGCAACGTGTGATAGAGATGAAAGAGGTTCTCAACTCATTTATGGATAAGCATTGATTCCCATATGTACACACTTGTGAGGATATCTTCACCCGATGGTCTGATTATGACAAGTCAAACCCTCTATAGTGAGCACCTGAGTGACTAGAGGATAACTGGAAGAATACATGTAGACTAGTCCACATCACTTTTGTTTTCTTTACCTGAACTAGACTAAAAGGCTATTTTTAAACAATTTCATTTTTATAAATAAGAATATCTACCATGCAATTAAGGTTCGATGGTTTTTACATGTAATTTTGGAAGTTGATGAAGAGGAACTATTTTCTCGCTACAGTTAATTGAGAAGCTCCATGAGAATCGGAGACAATTTTTTCCAAACTTGTGTGTGCAACCAAAGCTATAGATTGTTTCTGCATTTGTTTTACTACTACAGGAATTTAGTAAGATCATTGTTATTATGATTTATCTGGAGAATTTTGATTGATCCTTGGATGAAAGCTGGTAAAAAATTGATGGTTTTAATTTGTTATGTATAAGAACAGTTTAGAATTATTTCTTTCTGATCTTCTCCTTATGTATCTTTGCATTCTTTTCTTTCTTCCTGTTTTTCTTAAAGGATATTTCATGGTTGGTAAATGATAGTATTATTGGTAGCATTATTCAGCTGAGGATATTGTTTACATACCATTGGCTAAAGGTTATAGTGAGCCTCGAACATCTTAAAACAACCCATTCTTTTGTAGAATAGTTTTATTTTATTGCATCGAAAACAAGAATGAGATAAACATTAAAAAAAGACAAACAATTTGAAGAGAATAATAAAAATAAGCACTCAAACCTTAAATCCCATCAAAAACTTGTCGGATTAAAAATATGGAGAATCACACTACCCCAAATGAAGAAGAGTCTAATTGGGCCTTATCTTCAGGTGTGATTCCTACCATTGAGAAAAAGGGAATCCGTCCCCCTCAATAGAATTGGCACTAGAAGGAGGGCCAATGCATGGAAATTCATCAAGACGACCCACATATAGAGAACACTCCAACTTCCAATAACTCACCACACACTGAGGAAGACATTGACCTTCACCCTCAAATACCCTACACCATCCCTCATGATGAGGTTGACATGTTTATAAGGATCACTAGGGCGTATGCTCGATAGATCAGAGCACTACCATTATCTCCATTCCTTCCTCATAGAAAGAGAATAGTGAGACCTATTGTAGATACCCCATACCACACTTTTGTTTATATAGTTGAAGATATGGTGGATTTTTCCCCGACGGAAATTGAACAACCCCTCAGTTTAATACCTAAAAAACTTGTTGTTACCACACCAACAAATACTTATTACGGACTAGAATATTATGAGTCTGAGAAAGAAGAATCCAATTTAGAGGTCTTGGAATACGGATCATATGAGATGGTAGATAACAATGAAAACAACCTAGAGGGTGACAACCAACCTGGAAACAACTAGCCTTGGTTGGTCAAGGACGCCTTGGCTATACCAGGACAGTTGCATAACTTTCCCAGGCATCCAAAGATACTTCTTCCCAAGTTTGACCCTGAAACCTCTGGATTAATTGAAGACCACATCGATAAATTCATACTGGAAATAATGAACGTACAACACGAAGATGTGGTGTGTAGAATATTTCCATACACTTTTGAGAACTCAACCTCGACTTAGTGTTTTAACCTTCTAGTTGGATCCATAACCAGTTGGACAAAATTTCAAAAGAATTTACTGGACAATTTTGTTGAGGAAACAACCACAACAGCCTTGATGGCAGAACTCGTTTCTTCCACCATGGGCCCCAAATAAAAAGTTAAATATTTTAATCAGATATTTACAACAATCCTTAATAAATTTCAACCAGAATCCATACCTACTCAAGAGCTATAGATCGAGGTATCTGTAAACGCTTTTCCAACCTCTATCTCTATGTTCTTCAAAATTGTTGTTAAACCTACCCTGGCTGATAATTTTCAAGAGGCCAATATCATTGAGTTCCAAATGAAAGTATTTAAAGAAGGTTGGGTCTCTTTAAAAAATAAAGAAACTCAATAGCCACTTAGAAGAGGAATCTTACTAACTATACCACCATGTAAACAAGCCGAATAAAACTTTGAAAAAGACAATGTTGATATGGAAAGTCTACAAAGCATGGTGAAGAAGTTATATAATGAAATTGTGGACATGAAAAGGAATGCAAGTGAAGGTACCTCTAGCCAAAGGCCTTACAGGCCCTTCTTCAGAAAACTATCATCTTATAAGGCTATAGAACCTCCCCAAGCTGATTTGAATATCGACTTAGGGGATGTAGCCTCTGATTATTTTTGCACTTATCACCAAGAACACCATTCTAAAGAAGATTCCCCGCAATGGTTGAATGCCATGAATTTAATGGCCATTCACTTCTTGGATTGTAATGTCCCATTTTTGGTGAGCTTAGAAAAATTAGATATTTAATTAATTATTTTATTATGTTGTCTAAAATCAAATTGGGAAACTAATATTTAATTAATTATTATTTAATTTTTAAGTGACTTAATCAAAATATCATTATAAAGTCACTTTATTAGATAAAGTGTTCTTATACAAGATTCTAGAAGGGTGAGTTGGATCTCTTTAGAAGGATCCATGGGACCTTTAAAAGGAGAGGAGAGAAAGTCATTTGGCATGTCAAACTTGGTGATTATTTCTTGTGGAGTGCTCGGTGAGCCGATGTTTTCGTTAGGTTTTTAGTAAAACCATTTCATTGGAGTTTGGATTCGATGGTGAGACTATCCACCCTAGTTAAACAAAAAGGGGAATTCATCCAGGGTTTCCATTGGAGCTTCAGTCCAGTTTCATCTTGGTGTTTTGTTTGGAGAGATCGGACATTGTTCCAGGTTATGTTTGCTATTATTGATGTATTGCAGCTGCCATAGCGGCCTTGGATCATTGTATTCATGTCTCCTTTAATAATAAAATACCACCTATTGTCTCTTCTATTTCTAGTGTATTTTAATTACATGCAATATGTTTGGAAAAAGTCTTTATTATTAGAATGCATGCAAATTGTTTGTGAAAAGTTGTTAACTAGATTAGAGCCTCAAGAAAATTTATTGCATGGAAGGAAAAAATATCCCATTCCATTTTATTGGGGATATTACAGTGGTATCCGAGTGTTATCACTTAAATATCATCTGCAACATTGCACACAATGGTTAAGGAAAAATATCAATTCCAACAACAATTAGTCCACCCACAACACCAAAAATGCATTCAAAAGGAAAAAAACTGTGTAATAGGGGTCAAAAATCAGAATCCGTAGAATCACCAAAGGGAGCATGCACATAGTGTGCAGAGTGTGCAGGCCAACATAGGCCTCAACGCACACTATGCACAAAATGTACGACTGTGTACGAGAAAATTCATGCACTTCTATGAACGACGCATTTATGTATCTTGTCGGCCCCTCAACCACTTCTGGTTCGACCCCCAACACGATTTGACACTCATATCTGAGTGAAATCTATCTTGGAGGCTAGTCAAGGTCTAGAGGGTGCCCTAAAAGGCCCCTTGTTCACACTATGAACCAATTACAAATTTTCATGTATGAATGTTATAAATAAGAGCCATGGGTGTGATAAGAAACAAAGATCTTCAAGGTGTTGTTATGCTGCAAGAATTCTTCCTTGGGAATCCTCTTTTCTCTTGGAAGCCTTCAAGAACCATTGCAATAGGCCATTCCACTCACCTCTTGAGGGAATAGGCATTGTTTTTTTTCATCATTTTCCATTTCTTCCATCGTATGAAGAGCTCTCAATTAGGGAACTCAAGAGCCCTCCCAAGGAGGAAGAGGGGACTCATAAGTCCCTGACTTTCTCTACGATGTTTTTCCTACTAATCTATTGATCCATTGGTAGCATTATGTTGGTCATTGTTTGATTTTCATGGTTCTAAGTTTCTCATGCTTTATAACATTTATTTATTAGTTGTTTTTGTTTATTTCTTTGTTTTTACATGTGTTTGTCTTATCTAACCCAATCACAAACTTTTGTCTTGTCTAGCAGGCTCATCTAAACATGCAAGTGTTGTTGTTTTTCTCACCCAAGTGACAAAACCAACACAACAGATCGACGACTATAATAGGGATCGATATCAAATTCCTCCCTATTTGAGCTTTGAGAGTACTTCATTTTGATTGTTTTGTCTTGGAGGTACCAAAACCCGCCTAGCCCAACTTGCCAAAGTCAAAATTCAAAGTTGAGAAAGAAGTATTTCACTTGGAAATTTCTCCCCCGACATGTTACAAGAATTGCATGGATTTTCCTTCCCAAAGACGCGCACTCTGCACACTATCCGCGAAACAAGCCTCTTTACATTGCGCATTCTACGCATTGTGTGCCCTCTGCACACCTGTCATAATTGTAACCCACGCATAAGTCTAGTTTTTCAAATTGTAAGGGTTTTTATGAATGGTTTGAAGGCCCCTAGCCTTCATATTTTTATTTTCATTCACTTTGTAAGGCAACTACACTCCACTTAGAGTCCTTTCCCATATGAAAGGTTAGCTAACATAGGCACTTAGGGGGTAAAAAAAACCAATATTCTCCTATTTTTCTTTTTTGCCACATTGATGGCTTATTTGTCTTGTAAAAATTTAAGTTGAGCTTATTGCTTTCATACATAAATCACTTAAAATAGGACTAGAAACCAATTTTGACCCTCAAGTATGCTCTTCCCTCACACCCTAGTGTGATCTTGGGAATCATAAAGGAGGTTGAGAGGAAGTTTCATCTCCCTTAACAAAAATCTTTAGGAGAGGAAAAAGCCCCCCTAGGGTTCCTCTTTAATTTTTGAAATCATCTTAAAAGTTTTGTGAGGGCCCATACATGCCCACATGTTCCAAACTTAGGATAGTTTCTAAATTCTTTCTTAGTTTACATCACAATCTAGGGAAGTTTAAAGATCAATGTAACGGGCCCATACATGCCCACATGCTTGCAATCTAGGATACTCTCAAAGCTTTCTTAGTATATACAACATTTTAGGGATTTTAAAGGATTTGTAAAGGACCCATATGTCCACATTGGTAGTTCTTTAGGGATTTAAATATTCCGCAAGGTTGTACCAAAGACACATAGTAAGCTAGGTAAAGAAGATTTGTAAGGACCACAAGAATTCCACATGTTTCAATCTCACACTTAACTTATTAAAATATTTGCACACTTGTCACTTACTTGCACACAAAGCCACTCCTCACACACATAATTTCTATTTTGAAATAGTGGAGGTCGATGTAGGTTTTCTCCAAAGGAATTATGAAAGATCTGACTACTTCTTTGGAAATTATCCATGCCCATTAATAAAAACGAGGTTGGTCCATGACCCCAATCTCTCAGCCCACCATATCTAATTTTTTTCTAAAAACACACTAAGCTTTCCTACATAGGAGGTGCCAAAATATTTTTTTTTTAGTCTAGGTAGGATCTCTGGGATAGGCATCCAAATAATCCCCCGTTATCAGGTTCTCACATTTTCAAACAATAGAAGTTGAGAAATAGGGAACTTTTAAACCCCAAGTCAGGTATTCCTACATCATAATGTAGGGAGATACTCGTGAAGGGTCGAAGGTCGAGGTACGGTTGTTCTGCACATCCCTCCTTGAGTCACCCAACTCTTGTGAGGGTATCCAACCCGTGACCCATTTCTGAGGCTGAAAATATAAATGCCACACTTTCACCAAGGTACCTAGTGGCCAAAATTTAGGACATCTACCCAAGTGGCGATTGTGGGCTGCAATCACACCTTGATCAGATTTTGTGTGGCTATTGGGAAATATCGCCGGCTCTTTCGGGATATGTACCTCTACCCCTCATTATATCTGATTAATTCAACATTCACTAGTTCCTCTTCTAGTGGCTTCTGACCCCACTGTTGAGTGCTATTGGAAGTCCTAGTGTTGATTGAGAGGAAGGACGATGTGTCTTTTAGTACACGAGCATTTGTTTTTATTTGGTCCCCCACGTGGACAAAATCCACCTATCCACGTGCTTGTTTATTTTACAGTTGATTTATGTATGATGATCATTTGATTACATGCAATTTTGAGTTATACTATCTTGTGAAGGTCCAAAATTATACAAAATCTCTTGTTCATTTATTTCTCTCTTGTCACCATTTTCACACATTCACTTTGCTAGTCGAAAACCATAGGGGACCCACAGAATCCCCGTCATTCCAGACGCTTGCAGAATCTCCCTCCTATTCTAAGCGGAGTCCATAGTCTTGCCAACTCACTGGCTCAACCATATCACACCCCCGTGAGTGATACTATTTTTGGATGATCTTTACTTGGTTCCACTTTGCTTGGGTCGAATTCCGAAGGCCATTCGTCCACTAGTTCTCCTCCATAAGGAGGCGGGGGGAAAACTTCTTCTCATGGGAGAAGTACAACCCCACCAAATCTCTCCCAAGGGACAAGTCCGCTATGTGATCACACAATGGATGGAACTAATCCTCCACCAAATCTACCTATTTCATACTTGGCATCCCTCAACATTCCTGATTTGACCAAACTCACGAATGATCCCATTTTACATGACCCCACATGGCCCAATATGCCTACCAAACTACCTTCATATATTCCAAAGTTTGAAGGAAAATCGGGGGAAGATCTCGCCAACCATGTTATGACCTTCCACTTATGGTGCTCATCAAACAACATCATGGATGATTCCATCTGCTTGAGTTCATTTCAAGGAACTCTCACGGGCCCATCACTCAAGTGGTATGTGGACGAGGTCCCATGTGACCTTTGAATCATTGGCTGAGGCCTTTTTGTCATGTTTTCAACTACCAATGCATCATGATACTGGATTATAACTCCTCTATGAGTTAAAACAAACCACTGCTATCCATATAGTTGACCACATCCATGAGTGGCGTCGACGATGTAGTTTGTGTAAAGTGGAAACCACCAAAGAACAATGTCTTGATTGGTTTCTCAAATCACTTGTCTCTATTATTTCCAAGGATGTAACATCCACTTTTCCTCAATCAGAAGAGGAAGCCATCAGAAATGCCCAACAATTTGACCTCATCTATGCTCAGTTGGGTTACTTATACACAGTATTGCATGATGCACTCTGACCCGTACCATTCATCCAAGACAAACCTGGTATGTCCCACATTGTGGATGGTTTGATTGGTTCTATGAACCATCTCAACCCTTATGGCCAACCGTCACTCGCTTATGGTGCACATAAATATCCACAACCATATGGAGGGACATCTTATTACCCTCCTCCCACCTACTAATAGTCATATCATGTTACTCCCCCTCCACTAGTAGGTGGACCCTCACCAGTACCCATGATCCGCCCAGCCTCTCAACCAAGTATTGGTTCACCTTCTACCTCTGCATTCAACCTTATCACTAGTGGAAGCGCTTAAAATTCCTACACACCATATGGATCGTCTCCACAAAAAAATCCATATTTTCCATTTCCTGGTCATCCACAGTCGATTTTTCCCCCACCAGGACAACCACAAGCCAGTGTTAACTTTTTTCAACCCTCTCCCATTCAACAACTTCAAACTTTTGAACAATTGAATACGAAAAATCCATCCCATCCACCGAATAATGCCAAGAAGAAAGGGGAAAATCGAAACAACAACAACCCGAGACTAGGAGGAAATAACTCCCAACAAAACCCTCCCATTGGGGGCAACTGGAATACGGGAAACCAAGACCCCCAAGGAGGCAACGATAACAATCATCCACGACAAGGGAGGAACAATAACATCCTGACTAACTTCCCTTGTGCTCTTTGTGGTGAGTATGGACATTATACTCACCATTTCCCCCAAATTATCGATTTGAAATGGATGAAAGAGTCCATGAACACGTAGCATCCTCCAGCGTCACCTACCCCTCAGTAGGACCCACAACAGTACTTGCAACAACCACCTCCAACCATTTTTAAAAACCCCATTCCACACCAAGGTGTGATGAATACCCAACAATAGGTACACCTTGCTCCACCCCAAATGGGACAGTATCAAAACCTAGGTCCTGTTATCGCTCAGTTTGTAGTCAAGGTCAAGTAGCTTAAAAGTAAAGGTCAAACTAGCGTAATAGGAGCTTCTCCACCCACTGTCACCTCGATGGGGGGCTCTTTCTATTCAGGGTGGCTAATCCCAAGGGAGACGTCCCTAGTAATCTGGGGTATTGAAAGGAAAAGGATCAAGAGATTAAGGCTCGAAAGGTCAAAGTAGGTTTTCCCTTCACAGATTACAGCCAAGAAGATAGTCAAAGAGAAGTTGAACCACAAAATAGGCACTTGTTTGCAAGACAGGGCAACAATAAAACTAAAATTTGCAATAGTGAACAGTACTTTATAAATTAATGACTATCTTTATTATATATGAGCACATATAGCAGTAATTATTGACGAAGTCAATGATTGCAAAAAAAAACTATGGCTTATAATATCACTTGTCAATAAACACTGCAGATGATATAACATTCAAAGCATATAATCAATCTTTAAATTATCAATAAATATCATCACTTGCTCATTCAATACAAGAGTGTTGCGTCACTATACTAGAGGTGACGTCAGCCTAGTTCTAGAGTTAGTGTGATAGACAAAGAGGTGGACGTTTTGCAAATTAGCCAATGAAAATACTCAACACTTCAATGTCTATTGCTAGATGACTAAGCCACAACGTTTCATATCAAGCAAGAGCTAAAATGAGGCATGACATCATCACAGATTTAGGGTTAGTAGGACGTTAGGGTTAGTTAGGGTTTGAAGTTTAAGAAGTTTAAAAGGTTTGTTTTGACACAAGAGACTCAACGTTGGATAATTAGACTACTGCCTTAGGATATAATGGAGTCAAGGAGCAAGGCTAATGTCTCGGGAGAATCTAAATTTAAGGACAAGAGGGATAGCCTTTATAGTGTTGCAATGGCAGGGCCACAAAGTCAAAACCCTAAGGGGAGGAGACTCATTCCGGTGTTTCTTAAGCAAGGCCTCATGCTCCTCCCTCTTTCCTTAAAAAAATCCTTGGCAAAAACGGCTAGCTTTAAAACATAAATCTAGGGCTGAAAAGTGTTGTAAAGACAAGGTCTCTCAAACCCTAAAGGTCAAAACCCTAGGTGTAAACTCAATTAGGCCTAGGACATCTTCCTTCTTCAATTTATGTTTCAAAACCAACTCAGAAAAAGGGAAACTAGTTTAGCAACGGCTAGGCTATATTCTCCTTAATTAATGGCTAAAATGAGTCTTCTATCATGGGGACATGAAGCAAGGACCTACTTGTGTGCTTGCTACCTAGGATTTCAATGATTAAGCAAAATAACAACAATGTAACCATAAATGTAAGAGATTTAACCTACAACCATTCAATCAAGAAGTTTTGCATGAGAAATACACTTACAAATCAATGAAGAGTTTATCAAACCCTAGTTGTAAACCTTCCAACGATAGAAAACACCATAAACATGCCAAGAATGATTATCTTCAAGAGTAGCGCCTCAACTCCAAGAGCCAATACCAAGACAAAAGACTAAAAATGGTCCTTTCACAAGAGAGTGAGTTGTGTTATCTTTTAAAAATGAGGCTCAACGTCCTCTATTTATATCATTCAAATGACCCTTAATTACAAAAATAGGTCATTAAAACAGCCGACAAGGCTGACTAACAATAATTACATTATTTGTCACATTAAATGCTAAAATGTCATAATTATGAGCTAAAAGGGAGACGTCAGGCCCCTCTGAGGGGGACGTTGGCCCTTTTTGGGCAAGATTAGCATCCAAAAGGCAAAACATTGGCCCTTCTAGGGCTCCTGCAAGCTGCCACACGTGCCAAATGATCCCAGCACACTGCCACATGCTCCAGAAAACATCCAGCCTGCCATGGGTAGCATCCTGTCCATCAAAATCCATCATCTCATCTGCAGTGGGTGATCCCCCCTAGGCCGATCTCTACCAAAGTGTCCTGGTAAGGACATCCTTCTATCTTCTTCATGCAAGGGCTCATCACAATGTTGACCTGCCTCTGCCATCCCAACGACCATCTGATGGGCTCTTCAGCCCCATGGAAGTCTGAACTAATCATATCCCCATGTGTATCGGTCCACTGGTACCTGTCCGCCGGGTATGGTCCTGCACATCAAAGACTACGCCCTCCATGGGCTCATCAGTCCTAGGGATCATAGCAATGTCAATCATATTTCATCATTAAATTTATCAAATACATGCATGAAATTCCTAGCATATCATCTAAGAGCGCAAAGACATTACACACATCTACCATATAAAGCTGAAGAAGACCAACAGAATGACCTATTGGGCTAATACCCACAAGAGATGGAAAGTTTCCTCAGATGATCATTCAAGCCATGTTTTATGAGGTGATGTGGTCTAGGGATGTCCAGTCACAGTAAGACCAAGGGCAGGTG
>ML807872.1:98333-117885 GCA_009831015.1 Picea engelmannii
GTTGTATTACTACCTATGGCCACAACCAGACTATCCCACGAGTCTGGTAAAGAACACAGCAAACTGATACATTTATCTTCATCTAAAATTTTAATATCAACAGATACTAACTGACTTACCACAGTATTGAAGGCGTTCAAATGTTCTGCCACCGAGTCTCCATCTCTCATCCTCAAGTTATACATCTTCTTTCTCAGGAATAGTTTATTTACCAGGGACTTAGACTGATACAACTTCCCCAACTTTTCCCACAAATCTTTGGCTGTAGCTTCCTCTGAAACATTCAGTAATATTGAATCGGAGAGACACAGTCGAATTGTGCTCTTTGCCTTCCAATCCATCTTTTTCCAGTCATCTGCAGAAGTTCATGTAGGTGCCGTACCTGGATCTACTGTGATCCACTGATCTCTCTCCACCAAAAGATCTTCCATCTTGAGCTTCCATAGCTCAAAGCTTTTCCCATTAAACTTCTCGATCTCCATCTTCGAATTGCTTGCCATTTCTTTTCACCTGAAAAACAATATCGCAGATCTCCCACTGTAACAAGGCTTATCACAGTCCTAAGCCAAACCCTTGACGACAAAGGCATCCCCCTGAAGCCAATAAAGCTCTGATACCAAATGTAAATTCTAACCTTGTACAATATCTACTGCAAACTGATATTCAGAAAAGAACAGAAAAGATACAATGGCAAATACAAACATTACACAGAGATTTTTTCACCTGGAAACCCAAACCGAGAAAACCAGCATATATTATATTGATACACATTGTTTACAATACAATATACATATAGGAGCCAGCGTCATCCAAAACCCTAACCCAATGACCTGGATTAGTCCAAAACCCTAATTACTTAACCGAAAATAGAAAACCATCGGCAAAAACCATGTGCCGAAAACCACCTAATATCATGTGGTCCCGGAAATATGTCGTCCCGAAAATATGTCGGCCCAGCGATAATATGTCGGCCCGAAACCGGCGAAAATATGTCGGCCCGAAACCGGCGAAAATATGTCGGCCCAAAAAAAAAAAATCGGGGGCGCTGCACCCCCCTACACACCCGGCGCAGGCGCTCAAACACTACTACTCGTGCAAAGAATATAACACATACCCAACAATACCTGCCTTTGTGCTTCATCATAAACCAAAACAGTGATAAATCAAGCACAAAAATGTCATGAGTCGCAATGTATATCATATCATCGGAAAAGTCAAAATCTAACTCATGGAGGCGGGTGGGAGGGAGAAAATCATGCCAAGTCCATCTCTGAGATAAGTACTCAATCCTATCCAAGAAAGGGTCATGAAATATACAAGGTTCAGAAAACCGACTGAAAGGGCCTATAAATTGGTTACCTAGGACAACCTCATGCTCTAAAATCAAGGAAGGGATCAACAAAGAATTAGCAGATGATTGGAAAACTATCAAGGGAAGGTTGAAAAACTGATTGGAGTTAGCATTACCCAACCAACCCTTGGAGTCTAGGGTTTTCCCAGGAGGAAACTCAACATGAAAAAGGTATTTCCCAACTACACCTTTAATGGAAAAGCATGGTAAGGTAATAACAGGTGGTTGGGGTGAAAAGTCATGAGAAACCTTCTTCAGGCAAACAATGTCCTTACTTGTATCAAAATCTGAGCACAACAGTCGTTGGCAATCATCTTCATGAAAAGAGTCCAAGTGCTCAGAAGGGTACTCATCAAAAATATCAAGGTAAGACTGAAAATCATCAGAAAAATAAGGTACTATGTCATCCTTGGTTTTTTGAAAGGTACAAGTAAAAACCTCATCTCCTTGTTTCCATTGGTCAGAAGTAATCTGTTGTGACAATTGCAAGGGAAACAACTGGAGATGAATCTCAGTGTCATATATGGGATCCAGGTCATAACCAACTATATCCCACCTACGTCTCCCAACATGTATGAACTCATCAATGTTATCAACAGTGGCACTATCTGTGTCATAGCATGCAGGATTTGGAAGATTTGAAAATTAATCCTCCTCCTCCTTTTCATCACAAGGTAAAGCATCATCAAAATTTAGGAGAGGAGGGTAACTCATTGTTTCTTGTTGTGCAGGAACTTTGAGGACTTTGGTGCTTTCGGCATGCATTATGGTCTCATCCTCGGGGATTACTCCTTCTTCTTCAATTGGAAGGCCTATTTCTTTGATTGCACAGCAAGGACCATCATCTTCGTTCAAATCTTTCTTTTCCTCTTCATTTTTTGAGTCAAGGGACACAGTATCATTGGAATTTTGAAGTGCAAAGTAACTAACCTCATCTTCACTTTGTTGTACAGGAGAAACAGGTTCTTGGATGACTTCATCAGCGGGAGGAGCATAGGTGGACACTTCATCCTCTTGCTCAATTTCTTGCTCCTTAATCACGTTCTCACTCTGTTGGTTGAAAACTCGTTCCCTTCTCTCCTGTGGATTTTCGACAAAGTTTCCAATGGAAACTAATTTTATCAAGCTGAGAGTGTCCATGGCATCGGTCTTGGTCATGAAAAGACTCTTTTCAATTTGAATGGCCATGTCATGAGCTTCTGCAAATGTTTTTGGCTTTTTCTTATTTAGAAGGAAACTCAAATGTCCCTGAAGTCCATTAGTATAGAGGTAGACAAGGTATTTGTCTTCAGGACAATGGCCTCGAGTAATCTGGTAAAGCAACTTCTAGAATCTAGCACAAAAATCTCTGACAATCTCAGACTCCGTTTGTTTTATGCCTTCAAGCTCTTTTAGCAATGATTGTATATCTTCTATTTTCATGGTCCACTTTGCAAGGAAAACCTTTTCGAAAAGGTCCATAGCAGTGATGCTGGCAGCTGGAAGGTTATCATACCATCTTCTAGCCTCTCCATTCAGGGAGGCAGAAAAGAGTTTCATCACCAAGTCTTCAGCCTCGTCGCTGATAGGGAATTATTGAAAGAAATCCCAAATTGTTCTCATGTGAGACTCGGGACATTCTCCATTGATGCCAGCAAATCGGGGGAGGAAATCCTTATAGAGAGGAGGCATTTTTCTGGGATATCCCGGGATTTTACTCATATCCAAAGGTCTATAGTTTCCTGGGTCCCATTGTGAATTCATTGTTTGCTTCATCATCAGTGGAGTCGCCAGATAGTTTTCTTGAAACTATCAGATAATAGGGGGGAAAATTTGTAGTGGAGTCGCCAGGTAAGCTTGTAAGAAAATGTCTTTGAGGCAAGGCTTACCAAAGGTTTGTCGTTGAGGAAGATTGACTCAGTGTTCCCCAGCAACGACGCCAAAATGTTATGGCTCAGTTTGTAGTCAAGGTCAGGTAGCTGAAAAGTAAAGGTCAAACTGGTGTAACAGGAGCTTCCCCACCCACTATCACCTCGATGGGGGGCTCTTTCTATTCAGGGTGGCTAATCCCAAGGGAGATGTCCCTAGTAATCTGGGGTATTGAAAGGAAAAGGATCAAGAGATTAAGGCTCAAAAGGTCAAAGTAGGTTTTCCCTTCATAGATTACCGCCAAGAAGATAGTCAAAGAGAAGTTGAACCACAAAATAGGCACTTGTTTGCGAGACAAGGCAACAATAAAACTAAAATTTGCAACAATGGTCAGTACTTTATAAATTAATGACTATCTTTATTATATATGAGCACATATAACAGTAATTATTGACGAAGTCAATGATTGCAAAAAATAACTATGGCTTATAATATCACTTGTCAATAAACACTGCAGATGATATAACATTCAAAGCATATAATCAATCTTTAAATTATCAATAAATATCATCACTTGCTCATTCAATACAAGAGTGTTGCGTCGTTATACTAGAGGTGACGTCAGCCTAGTTCTAGAGTTAGTGTGATAGGCAAAGAGGTGGACGTTTTGCAAATTAGCCAATGAAAATACTCAACACTTCAATGTCTATTGCTAGATGACTAAGCCACAACGTTTCATATCAAGCAAGAGCTAAAAGGAGGCATGACGTCATCATAGATTTAGGGTTAGTAGGACATTAGGGTTAGTTAGGGTTTGAAGTTTAAGAAGTTTAAAAGGTTTGTTTTGACACAAGAGACTCAACGTTGGATAATTAGACAAGAGCCAATACCAAGACAAAAGACTAAAAATGGTCCTCTCACAAGAGAGTGAGTTGTGTTATCTTTTCAAAATGAGGCTCAACGTCCTCTATTTATATCATTCAAATGACCCTTAATTACAAAAATAGGTCATTAAAACAGCCGACAAGGCTGACTAACAATAATTACATTATTTTTCACATTAAATGCTAAAATGTCATAATTATGAGCTAAAAGGGAGACGTCAGGCCCCTCTAAGGGGAACGTTGGCCCTTTTTGGGCAAGATCAACATCCAAAAGGAAAAACGTTGGCCCGTCTAGGGCTCCTGCAAGTTGCCACACGTGTCAAATGATCCCAGCACATTGCCACATGCTCCAGAAAATGTCCAGCCTGCCCTGGGTAGCATCCTGTCCATCAAAATCCATCATCTCATCTGCAGTGGGTGATCCCCCCTAGGCCGATCTCTGCCAAAGTGTCCTGGTAAGGACGTCCTTCTGTCTTCTTCATGCAAGGGCTCATCACAATGTTGTCCTGCCTCTGCCATCCCAGCGACCATCTGATGGGCTCTTCAGCCCCATGGAGGTCCGAACTAATCATATCCCCATGTGTATCGGTCCACTGGTACCTGTCCGCCATGTATGGTCCTGCACATCAAAGACTACGCCCTCCATGGGCTCATCAGTCCTAGGGATCATAGCAATGTCAATCATATTTCATCATTAAATTTATCAAATACATGCATGAAATTCCTAGCATATCATCTAAGAGCTCAAAAACATTACACAGATCTACCATACAAAGCTGAAGAAGACCAACAGAATGACCTATTGGGCTAATACCCACAAGAGATGGAAAGTTTCCTCAGATGATCATTCAAGCCATGTTTTATGAGGTGATGTGGTCTAGGGATGTCCAGTCACAGTAAGACCAAGGGAAGGTGTTGTCTGTGGGTGCCTTTGTAGGAGGCGATCTGTACCCGTCATGGATGCATTTTTTCCAAGCCCTTTATTGCCTTTATTTTTCTTTTATTGCTTTTCTTTCTTTTTTATTTCAAGGTCTGACCAGAGGACAATGCCTTGGCATGGTGACCAGAGCTGACAGTGTTACCCACTGGTATCTTCGCATAGATGATAAGCATGGATCGTGATGAGACCCCCTTTCCCTTGGCCATGCAACCAAAGGTCATTGCCCTGGCGTGGTGACCAGATAATGGCAATGTCATACCGCTGGATACCTATGAACATAATGGGCTGGCTCGTAATGAGACCTCCCATCCTCTTGGTTAGGTCTTGTTTCTTTATCATTTTCTTAGGGTCCCTTTAGTTTCTTATCGAGAGGCCTTTTACTGCCTTCTCGGGGATCCCCTGGGAGAAGCATCAATAGGTTTCATTTCTTATGGCTTTTATCTTTTACCAGTTTCTTTTACCCCCTGGGCCTTTAGCCCCTTCTTCCCACGAGACAAAGTGTAACCCCAAAGGTCATCCTAATGGCTGGACTAGGGGAGTGGGATGGATGAATGGGAAATAAGATGTAAAATGATAAAATGGTGGGAGCGGATGATGGCTCTGCAAATCCCCTTTGGTGGCTAACCAAAACCCATGAATACAAGCTTGCTAAGTCACCCCGTCAATCACCCACGACAATGGTCAAGTGGATTAGTGTAAGATCCAAGCAGTCATCAGAAATGAAAGGAACCTAATGCATATATAATAAGGTTATAACGATCAAACACGACACATACCATGATACCTTGGACCAATTACCTCATGGAGCAAGAGTCCTCTCCGATGCAAGTCCAAGCCGATGGTGATGGAAGATGTTGCTGCTGACAGGACAAATCTGGCGAAGAAGAAGAAAGATGGGCCCTCCAGGTCCATGCTCAGGTCAATCCTGCTCTTGGTACTTCATGTCTAGGACCTGTGGGCCTCGAGACATGATCTCCTAGTTATCCCTAGATAACGGGGATAACAGGTCCCAATCAACCTGGAAATATGATTGATTGCAATATCCTCCTTACCAATAAAGAAGAGATTATTCTGCAAACACGTGGTCGCCAATACGGTGTTCCCCCTGAATCTATCCCAACCACCTCAGAAGTGGCTCCAGCTAAAGTTGGACAACCATTGATTATTCCATGCCCTAACATTGAATGAAACCCTCGTATACCTCGCATTATGTTACGACGGAACATAAATAACCCTCATACTAGGGAAACACATAATTACAATTTGATCGACAACTTAGCACAGTCTACTGCAACCATGTCTATATTGGAGGTCCTCCAAACCTGTCCATCTCAGTGGAAATCCTTTCTTTCAACCTTGGGGTCAGTCGACCCAGCTGATACGTGATTGATCACCTTTGATCTAGATAGCGGAGAACCATGCCTCCCCGCCCTGGTAGCTTTTCAGATACTAGTTAAGATCCAGAACATCACAGTTCATCGGTGTATCATTGATGAAGGTGCATCCACATGCATCATGTCCAAAGTAGTATTGAAAAACCTTGACTCACCTGAGCTAGTACCATCTTCCATCACCCTCATAGCCTGTAACTGTCGACCATCATCCCCTGAAGGGATCTTCCAAAATTTCCCTGTATAACTTGGGGGAAAAACCATCCTCATCGACATTGAAGTTATCGACGCCCCACTCGATTACAATATCTTGTTCGGACATAGCTACATGAATGCTATGAAGGAAGTATCCTCTTCTTTGTTTCGAAGGATGATGTTCCCCCACAATGGGAAAATCGTCACCATCGACCAACTTACACATTACGAGCCTAATCATTTTGCCAACATTGATAACATTCTCCCCCTTGTTCGCACTAGCTTGGATGCTTTTTCAATCATTGGCATGGGTCCCGGAATTTTCAAGGACCCATCCTTGTTGGTGGCATATCATGAAGCACCACCACTCCTACACCCTTCATCACAAGTGTGTGTAGTATCTTCTAATGGAACCGATATCAAAGACACTACACCTCCCACTGAGGCCTCTCCTCACATCAAAGTCCCACCCATTGGAGAACTATTACCTTAGGAATTCCCTAAGAACCCCACTACACCACTTATCCCCGATTTCCCCCACCCTTCCAGGGGAAAAATCCCAGTTTGGGAGACAGTCCCTCAAGCCATTACCCAAATTCCCTTCTTCTACCCCCCACCTGGATTACAAGAATTCCAGGTAACTGCAACCCTTACCCTTCCTAACATGGTGCTTGTCATCCCTATATGGTATCTTCATCCACCCGTGATGGTTCCTCAACCATATATCCCTCCTTAGATAGAGGGAATACCGATGCAGATCCCAGTACAGGCTCCTTCCACACCACCCTCACCCCCAACTGTTTGCACCACTGCGACTACTAGGGGAAGATGGAGGAAGAATGATCCCACAACTCTGCCCTCTCCCCAAGCTCAAGCTTCTTGTGCACTATGCGAAAGAGACAGACACCCCACTGATATATTTCCTACTCTTCCCAAGTTACACAATTTGATCCAACTCCCTATAGCAACCCCATTGCTCACTACTCCACCAAGTACAACTACTGCTACTACAAACTCCTCAAACACATGCAATAAAGTGTTACAAACCAAATTTGCTTGTGCCATATGCTCAGAATATGGCTGCTACACTCATCATTGCCCAACACTACCTCAATTTCGCCAAACCTTAGCTGCAGTATGCCAAACATCTCGGCCATAGCCCTCTCAACCACTCTCTATTAAGGCTCACATTACTGATATTCTATATATCTCGTCATCAATACTCGAGCGAACGAGGCACCATCCACAATATCGTGACATTTTCTTTATGACTAGCGGGCCCTCGCACCCTGTACACAATATTTCGTCTACTTCCTTGCCACTTGAGGACAATCATACTTACCCATTGATAGTCCCCCCCGTCCCCTCCCAGGATCCCCTATATTCTCATATTTTTCACTGCAATGAAGATATCCTGGAGGAACTCACTACCCCTGATTTCCCATGGAATGCACTCCATCATTGAGCACTTTTTATTTCACAAGAGGCCTTTCACCCTCCTATCCAAGCCTCCATCTGTGCAATCGAAGCTAAGGATTTTATTCCTTCGGGGAATATAGACTGGTTCAACAACCCTAACCCTGCCCTAGATTCTTTTGAAGAAGGCAACATGGCCAATGTATTCCGCACCGTCAAAATCGGCATTTCCATTAAACCGGGAATCGTAGACTAAATCACCATTGGCGTCGCATTCTCTCCTAAAGAACTCATTTCTTACAAAGCTCTCTTTTAGGAATACCGGGATATTTTTTCCTGGTCATATATAGAGATGCCCGACCTCGATCCATCTATAGTCTAACATCCAATCGACACCTGGCCAGATGTCGCCCCAGTTTGTCAAAAGAAATTCCCCCTTCACCCATCCAAAGCTACAGCTATCAAGGCCAAAATTGACAACTTACACGCTATTGGTTTCATTTACCCCATTGCGTACACTTCATGGGTCTCCAACCCTGTCCCCGTTAACAAAAAATAGGAAATTATTTGCGTCTGCACAGACTTTCGCGATCTCAACCATACTTGTCCCAAAGACAACTTCCCAACCCCATTCATCAACCAAATCATCAATGATTGCACCGACCATGAGGCACTATCCTTTATGGATGGTTTCTCCAGATACAATCAAATCCAAATTCATCCAATAGATCAATACAAAACTGCTTTTACTGCCCCTTGGGGTAGATTTACCTATCGTGTCATGCCTTTTGGACTCAAGAACAAAGGTTCTAAGTTTCCATGGGCCATGACCTATGTTTTCCATGATATTGCTTGCATCATCTTTGATTATTTGGACGACCTCACTGTTTGATCCAAAAAGCGAACCCAACATTTAGACGGCTTACGCATCTTTTTCCAACGATGTCACCAGTACAATATCTGCTTGAACCCCCTCAAGTGTGTCTTTTGCATCACTATCGTATGCCTCCTTGGGTTCATTGTTTCCCAACACGACATCATGGTGGATCCCCTCAAGGTCCAAGCTATTACAGAAATTCCACCACCTAGGAATTTACGCCAACTACAGAGCTTGCAAGGCAAAGCCAAATTTTTACGTCATTTTGTCCCAGACTACGCCACTCGCGCGCATGGTTTTCTCTGCTTACTGTGACATGATATCCCATTTCGATGGGATGAACATGCTCAAACAAATTTTGATGATTTGAAAGATTCCCTATCCAATGCCCCTTTGATTAGTCTCCAAGACTATGATCGCGATTACATCCTCTACTTGTCAGCCTCAATTGTCTCAGTAGAAGGAGTCCTTGTCCAATGAGAGGATGTTGGGCGTGAACATGTCATTTACTACATTAGTAAAAACCTTTCAGGGCCACCCTTGAAGTATAATCATGATGAGAAACTCACCTTAGCATTTGTCCTCGTAGTTCAAAAACTGCGCCGTTACATTCTGCTTCGAAATACCAAGGTCGTAGCAGATTCCAACCCCATGCAGTACTTGCTTAGTCGACGACAGATTAATGGAAAATTTTCCTGATGGATCGTTATCTTCTAGGAATATGATCTATATTTCTCTACTCCCAAAAGCAATAAATCTCTTGTCCTCGTCGAACTCATTACCACTTTTCCCTCGGACGCTAAATATTTCCCCATCAATGAGGATTTCCCCAACGAACACCTATTTTTCATCCCCTATGATGACCCCTGGTACAACGACCTCCTGGTCTATATTCATACATAGAAGTCTAGGTCTCATCTCTCTCGAGATGATCATCGACGCATTTTCCATCAAACCCTATGATACCTCCTCATCAAAGACGTTCTCTATCGATGAGGGTTTGACACCATTCTTCGGTGATGTCTTACCATCGACGAAGCCGACAAAGTCTTGAACGATTGCCACAATGATGCTTGCGGTGGTCACCTCTTAGGTATGTCCACTGCCCAAAAAAATCATTCTATCAGGGTACTTCTAGCCCACTTTGTTTCACGACTGCATCCACGTTGTCAAGCTATGCCACAAATGCCAGCTTTATGCAAACAAATCACAAGCGCCACCAACTCTTTTACATCCAGACATCACAGCCGACCCATTCTATAAATGGGGCATAGACTTCATGACTTTCCATCCTTCATCTAGTAAGGGACACAAGTACATTGTTGTGGTAGTAGATTACTTTACCAAATTGATTGAATCCATGCCCACACTTAACAACACCACTGAAACCGCAACACGTTTTTTCTTCAACCATGTCATTACCCAGTTCGGAGTCCCACTACAGTTAGTCTTCTATCATGGTAAACACTTTGAGAATGATATCTTTGTGGAACTCTCCTTAAATTTAGGCTTCTCCCATGAGTTTTTCTCCCCATACTACCCTCAATCCAATGGACAAGTCGAGCTTGTCAACAAAGTCCTTAAAACTATGCTACAACGTACCATCAACAAACATAAGACCAACTAGCATCATATGTTGTTTTCCACATTATGGGCTTATCACATGGCAGTGAAAACTTCCACCGGTTTTACACCGTTCCACCTCGTCCATGGGATCGAAGCCACCCTCCCTATTGAGTACGAAATCCCCACATTACACACTAACATTGAGATATTACCTGACACTGCTCCAATGGAGCAGTGCCTGTTGACCTTAGAGTTGCTTGATGAAGATCCTCAATCTTCATTACAACACAATGAGGCATCTAAAAAATGGTCCAAAGCCACCTTCGACCACCGTGTCAACATTCACTCATTCCATGAAGGTGACCTTGTATTAGCCTATGATATCACCCATGATACTCACGGTCATGGGAAATTCGCGTCATTATGGCATGAACCCTACATCGTCCAACACTACCTCACTAAAGGCACATACATCATGGCCTCTCCAGAAGGCTACCCTCTCAAAGAACCTATCAACAAGTTGTACTTAAAGAATTTTTACACCTAAACGTAGCCCCCCTACCTTAGGTTTTTATTTGTACACATTTGTAGAGTTTTCAGTGTTATTTTCCTCCACTACTCCTCATGTATGATCTATCATTTGTGTTATTGACAGATGCATCATCCATCAACCTACCACATTGGTTACGTTGACGGTGCCAACCACTGGACCCAGAATCTCACTTCGGCCACTTGGGCCCTCTATACTCCCTCACATATCCTGCTCCACTCCAGCGGCATATGTTTGGGCACAGCCACCAACAACCAAGTTGAATACGATGTCGTCGTTGGTCTCCTAGTCTAGGCCAGTCATCGCCACATTCGTCACCTTAGCGTCCTTTTATTTCCCAGCTTGTTGTCTTGCAACTCAACAATGTATATCACATTTGTGATCCTTGCCTCTTTCGCAAATACCTGCAAGTTAGACTCTTATCTCTCAACTTTGATTCAATCACATTTACACATATTCCAAGATAATTTAATCAAGTAGTAGATCACATGGCTAACCTAGTATTAGATTGGCATTTATCACATTAAACTTCATTTTATACATAAGCATCATACATTTGTCACAACACATGGAAATGACATCATACATTAAAACATAACACAAAAAGACATGAATGATCCAAAATATATCCATATATATAATCATGTGTCATAAGTGTTTACAAAATATACATGTACAAATTTCTCATAGGCTCATGAATCCCCCCAACCCTTACGAGTACAAAAATAGGTATCAACTACCCTATACAAAATTGGGCTCCCAAGCCCGTACATACAAAAAACTGACACTCACGGTGCCCCCAGAGCTCCCTCCCAGGTTCTTTGTCAGTTGGAGGCACCCCACCAGCTGGGGGCCCTCCAGGTCCAGGAGGTAGTAGACTAGTCATCGTTTCCCCCACCACTACTGATCGAAAGATCAAGGTCTACCACTCTGTCGAATTTCCCACACACTGCTCCAAGACCTCCTCGTCCTCGTTGTGGGCCCACATGCCCTCTGGGACACCCTATAGAACCCGCTCGAAGCATCAACACAGGTACTCCAACATCACCCCAGCCTCTTCATGTGGCTCTCTCGGTGGTCCATCACCAACGTCATCTCGTCATTTCCTCTGTCCCACCCTCGGCTCTGCAGGCACCGATAGCACTGGCCCCCAGCGAGCCGGCTCCACGAACACCTCCACCTCTCGGCCTCGAGGTCCCACATCTACAAAACAACACCAGAGATAGTGTCATCATCCATATATAAATATATAATCAATTTTATCTATCAAAATCACAAAACATAAAACCATAATAGCAAAACATACCTTGTTGATCTCATTCCTCCCTAGGAGGAAGCATCATGTTTGGGTCATGATGGTAGTCCATACCCGCATATGGATACCTCAGAATCACCTGTGGCATATGTCGCCACACTCGCGCCACTGTGGTCATGAAATAATGGCTACCATCCCTGCCTCCATGTCGGTCCAACACATGGCCCCACCGCATCAGTCGCGGCTCTCGTTGCCCCATGGGATCGAGCAAAATCCTCGGGCGCAACAGAGGCACCCTCTTTAGGAACTAAGCCACCAGAATGGACCCGAAAGCAAAGTCCCTGGAGTCGGATTGCCGACACCAATTCACCTGTCTCATCCTCTTGGTGTAAAGAAGCACAACCCATGCAAACGGGTCCCCATCCAGGACCTGCTCCACTATCCACAGTTGACCACCAGTGATCCGCTTAGTCCTCAAGGATCCGTAGATCCTCACCACCATAGTGACAATGCACTCCATCAAGAGGTCGTCAATAGACTCAATCCGGATGACCAAACCCGACATAGGGTTCATCCTAGTACAATGGCGCGCCTCCAAGTCACCCACTCGATCCTCCCCTAATAGTTTGGGATCGATAGGAAGGGCCATCCCACAGAATGGGAGCGCCATCAGAAAATGCATATCCTCGGTGGTCGAGAATGTCAGTTTCTCACCTATAACAATGAAGCACTACAGATCATTGCTCCACATCCCAATCAGATACTGAAGCAGGAACTCCTGCGACCGTATCAGAGGGCATTCAAAGAACTTGAGCAACCCGCAGACTGCCAAGTATCTCCGCGCATCCAACTGCGCTCTCACCGCCTCACGCAAACGGTCCCAGACGTGCTCTCTCCAGTGCACTAACATCATGCTATCGGAGTCTGTTGGTCACATGAATCCACACATACACACTTGATCAACCTCATCATCCATAAAAAAATATCAAAATATCAAAAATTACAAACCCTAAGCCTTTCCCAAAGTGCACAACTTTCACCCAGACAAGTGTGCACTCATGCGCAACTGTCTGAGAAACAATCATGCATCAGTGCACATCTGTCAATCAGGCAAGTGCACATATCATGCATGTTTGTATTCCCTCTGTCACACCCACATGCGTGTTTGTGTCAAGCACAACCACAGACTATGTGCGGGAAAAGGAGTTATACCCCGCACATGTGCGCGGGTATTTATCCTTTTCCCGTGCATTGGTGGGCCCCTACCCTAAAAACCCCATGTATGGCCCTTCGTACAGCCCCTACCTACAAACTAGGAATTTCACAACATACAAGAGGATAGGACCACTAACATGTCTCTCGCCACTCCCAGATCGGTAGCCTCACGCTCCCGCAATCTCCAAATCTCCTCACAACAATATCGTCAGTTCAGCAGCAGTGACAAGTACAAATGAGGTGGCATTGTGGGCCCACCATCCATATATATCCACCTTTTCCCAACTTCCACACTCTAGTACACGAGCCCAGACCCTCTGTTTTCCAATCCATTCTCAACCACAGGATCCTGGTCCCACCATCTACACATTCACATTCCCAAGGTCACCATCTGCACTTGGCCCCAAAGGAGCATTTTTCTCACATCACATTTAGGTACGCATGCTCATGTTCAATTTTATCAAATAGTTGTTATATGTTCTTTATCATCAGATATTGTTCACATTGGGTATTTAGTTTTCATGTGTACAGGTACTTGTTCCACAAGCTTCCAACCCCTTTGGGTATATGTTTGACACTGACATGTAATTATTCCCTCTATAAATAAATTTCATATCCCAGTCATACCCTTTGACAGTTACCTTTAGGGTCCTTACATCCGACTCTGCAATACCTTTACCTCTGTCGCACTTTGGTACTATCACCTAGTAGCACTTTCCCCCACATGATTTGTCCCATTCATAGTTCCCCCTGGCAACTTGACACTCATGTTGATTTTCACCCCCTAGGGATGGGAGTCCATTTAGTCTTATGCACTTCCGATAATGAACCCCATACTTCTTCTCATCATATTGCTAACTTTCCCAACAGACTCCTAGGTCATATCATCTCGGTTCTGTTGATTGCACCTCCGGAATTTCATTAGCCTTCCATCTCATCCACCATCAGTTTGCCCATCTAGAAATTTTCATCCATCCATTTACCTAATAGAGAAACCCACCCATGGGGCCCCCACCCTCCACCAGTTTCCTTTCACAACCTTGCGCCCTAAACAAGCCAAGCCATCTTTCACTGGGGCACCTATTTCTGTATCTGTATACTCAACCCAAATTATTCTTTTTTTCTTTGGTAAATGTAAAAATCCTTTGTTTCCAACATATACTTATCTTTTTCGTCGTCACCCTTGATGGAAATTTTTTTTCCTGGCAAAGCAACCCATGTCGCCCTTGGTTGGGGCATCCACTCTCTTTTTATACCATCATTGTTCACAAACCCCGAGTATCCCAAGTCCATATACCCATAATCTCTGAGTTTTTCCACTTTGTTAGCCTCTAGCACAATTTAACCCCATATCTAGTTGTCCCCCTCACACTAGATCCAGTTTTACGGTTGCTTCCAATCATCCTTAAAAATTCCCCAACCAAGGCAATCTTGAGTCTCCCAGAATCTTGACTTCGCTCATGTTACCCGTCAGTACCTGATATCATCTCAGTGGATTTCACAAATCCCTTTTATTCTTGGAGTCGTGTCTCCCTTCTTGTCGACATCAACACAGTTTCCAAAAGGGTAGTAATATCTTGACTCTCATTACCTTTACAATGAGGAGTCTTGGATGGCATAGAGAGAATCTTCATTTCTCTTTGATTTCATTGACCGCCATAACATTCAACTTCAACAAACTCTCATGTTATGGTGGGTGTTACTATGCGACTATTACAGTTGTTTCATACCAGTCGTAGACCTCTGAATTCATTAGGCCATCAATGCCTATGAGTCATCGACAATTCTTACAGTCATCATTGCCTCACTTAAGAGTATGTTCACCGTTCAGAACTGTCATATGCCGTTATCAATCACCCCTAAGGCCCCTTGTTCACACTATGAACCAATTACATTTTTCCATGTATGAAAGCTATAAATAAGAGCCATGGGTGTGCTAAGAAACAAATATCTTCAAGGTATTGTTATGCTGCAAGAATTATTTCTTGGGAATTCTCTTTTCTCTTGGAAGCCTTCAAGCACCATTGCAATAGGCCATTCCACTCACCTCTTGAGGGAATAGGCATTGTTTTTCTTCACCATTTGCCATTTTTTCCAATGTATGAAGAGATCTCAATTAGGAAACTCAAGAGCCCTCCCAAGGAGGAAGAGGGCACTCATAAGTCCTTGACTTTATCTACGGTGTTTTTCCTATTAATCTATTGACCCATTGGTAGCATTATGTTGGTCATTGTTTGATTTTCATGGTTCTAAGTTTCTCATGCTTTCTAACATTTATTTCTTAGTTGTTTTAGTTTATTTCTTTGTTTTTACATGTGTTTCGATTATCTAACCCACTCACAAACTTTTGTCTTGTCTAGTAGGCTTATCTAGACATGCAAGTGGTGTTGTTTTTCTCACCCAAGTGACAAAACCAACATAACACCGAGCATGATGCTCGATAGTTGTGGGTCATATACAGGAAAATGCATGTCTTCACTTATGGATATTATTAGTGCTTTATATCATAATTTACTTCATGATTGAGAAGTCGAGTTATTTCTTGGAAGTTGTTCTTCATTAACTGTGGGTCAAGATCCTCATTTTGGCTAAATTCTTAATTGGTGAGTCAAATCCTCTAATTTTGGGTGAAATCTTCAAGAGAGGGTCGAGTCCCTATTTCTGGGCACTATATTCCAATTTCTAGGTATATTCAATGCTATATTAGGGGTGATTTAGACTATTATCCACAACCCATCTCATATACTCTTGTATTTGCAAGCAATCCCTCAATTGGGATTTGTGGGATTCATAACTCCTTGTGCAGGATGAATTGACCTTGATAGGGTCGAACTTGAGTAACCAAGGAAAAAATAATCTTGGAAATTTCATATCTGACTTGTAGAGGTCGAGTTATAGTCTTATATCTCCATTGTGGGTCGAATCCCTCTGCTGGGCAAGAAATCATCTAACTGGGACTTAGATATGGAAGTTGGGAGAGCCTTCCTTTACCTTGGGCCAAGTAAATTGTTTTGGGACGAATCTCTAAGGTGTTGGGTGCACCATTTCAGAAAGGGACTGAATTTACCCTAGTGTGGGGAGAATCCACTACCAGAACGGGGTTTATATGTTGCCAGGTCAATTTTTTATGGGTTATAGTCGAGTTGTGGCTGAGGAGACATTTTTGTTTTCTCCTTCCTAGGCGAGTTTACATTTGTTGAAGGCCGAGTTGTTTTGTTAAAAGTCTACTCATTGGATGTTGGGTGCATATTGTGAGAGACAATGTCACTGTATCCTAAGCTATTGCTACGTGGGACTTGTTTATGCTAGTATATTGTATTCCTCCACTGTGGGCCAGTACTCTATTGAGTTGGTTGGGTGTTTCATTCCTTAATTCAAATTGAATATGAGAAGTTAGAATCTATGTGTATGATACATTGTGGGGAAATCGATTCTCTAACCAAGAGGGGATCATATATCAGATGTGGGCATGTTCTTTATGACAAAAGTAGCTCATGTGGGGAACTTTTTATGGGAAGAATAATTAAGTCACAACTAGAGACCTCTCCAACTCTTTCAACAACATTGTAAAGACCATATACAACATTATATCAGCTGTGTTCTATTTTCCTTGTTGAGTTTGGCTTGGAAAGGGGGTCAAATACCTCATTTTTGGGCATGTTATTCACTGTTGGGCCAATATCTGAAGAGGATGGGGTCAATTTGAATTATTGGCTTGGGGTCAATTTGAAGTATTCTTGACTTGGGGGTGCTTATCTCAGATTTAGAAGCCAAAATCTCCATTGTTGGGAATATTATCTGTTTGATAGGTCGAGTTATTCTCTTGGGGGTATTATTTCACTAGGTCATCGGCTTGGGAAGCTGTGGAGGTGCCATCTTCAAGGGGTTATGATTCCTGGGTGAGATATCATCTTTTCCCTTGGTGGACCAGCTGTCATTCTTGAGGGCGAGTTTTCTGTGGGACAAATCGTGCCATATCCCTTGAGTTGACTTTTGGATTATTGTTTGCATAGAGCGATTGGTGGTAAATTGGAAAAATATTACATCAACGCTCAGTCAGCCACACTGTCTATTAAATTACAACAACATGTTCTCTTTTCTACATGCCTGCGTTGAGGATAGATATCAGTGGTGTGATTGTCCATCATTTCCAGCATCTTGAGACTTGAAATATGGTTAAAAGAATAACATATATTCTTATGGCATGCATTGAAAACCCATTGTGGTAATTATATATTGTATATCAGTCCATTATCAATACCAATAAGAAAAACCAGGTTCTTTCTAAACACTATTTTTCCTGGTCTTTATTATTTCAATTACTGCTAATTCTCATCTACATTAATGCCATATTAGTGAGATAAAATTTTATAAAAAAAAGTGGGGAATTTTATAGTGGTACAATTTGGAACCAAGTTTTATGTGGGTCGAATTACTTCTTTGAGGATGGGCCATTTCCTGAAGAGGGCATGTTATCGCTCAGTTTGTAGTGTAGGTCAAGTAGCTTTGAAGGGCAAGAGTCAAACTGGCGTAACAGGAGCTTCCCCACCCACTGTCACCTCGATGGGGGGCTCTTTCTATTCAGGGTGGCTAATCCCAAGGGAGACGTCCCTAGTAATCTGGGGTATTGAAAGGAAAAGGATCAGGGGATTAAGGCTCAAGAGGTTAAAATAGGTTTTCCCTTCACAGATTACTGCCAAGAAGATAGTCAAAATGAAAGTATTCCACAGAGTAGGCACATGTTTGCAAGACAAGGCAAATAAAACTAAAATGTGCAACAATGGTTAGTACTTCATAAACTAATGACTATCTTTATTATATATATATGTGTGTGTGTGTGTGTGTGTGTGTGTGTGTGTGTGTGTGTGTGTGTGTGTGTGTGTGTGTGTGAGCACATATAGCAGTAATTATTGACGAAGTCAATGATTGCAAAAAATGACAATGGTTTATAATATTTACTTCTCAATAACACTAGAAATGATATAGCATTCAATGTATAAGATCAATCCCTGAATTATCACAAAGCATTAAATATCATAATATGCTCACATACAAAGTTTGTTGCGTCACTATACTAGAGGTGATGTCAACCTAGTCCTAGGGTTAGTTTGATAGGCAAAGCGGTGGACGTTTTGCAAATTAGCCAATGAAAATAATCAACACTTCAATGTATATTATTAGATGACCTAGCCACAACATTTTATATCAAGCAAGATCTAAAAGGAGGCATGACGTCATCATCAGGTTAGGGTTAGTAAGACGCTAGGGTTAGTTAGGGTTTCAAACTCAAGAAGTTTGAAAAGGTTGTTTTAACACAATAGACTCAACATTGGATAATTATACTAGTGCATTAGGGTATAATGGAGTCAAGGAGCAAGGCTAAAGTCCCGGGAGAATCTAAATTTAAGGACAAGAGGGTTAGTCTTTCTAGTGTTGCAATGGCAGGGCCACAAAGTCAAAACCCTAAGGGGAGGAGGCTCATTCCGGTGTTGCTTAAGCAAGGCCTCATGCTCCTCCCTCTTTCCTTAAAAATCCTTGGCAAAACGGCTAGCTTAGGAACATAAATCTAGGGATGAAAAGTGTTGCAAAGGCAAGGCCCTTCAAACCCTAAAGGTCAAAACCCTAGGTGTAAACTCAATTAGGCCTAGGACGTCTTCCTTCTTCAATTTATGTTTCAAAACCAACTCAGAAAAAGGGGAACTAGTGTAGCAACGGCTAGGCTATATTCTCCTTAATCAATGGCTAAAATAAGTCTTCTATCATGGGACATGAAGCAAGGACCTACTTGTGTGCTTGCTACCTAGGGTTTCAATGATTAAGAAAAATAATAACAATGTAACCATAAATGTAATAGATTTAACCTACAACCATTCAATTAAGAAGTTTTGCATGAGAAATACACTTACAAATCAATGAAGAGCTTTATCAAACCCTAGTTGTAAACCTTCCAATGATAGAAAACACCATAAATATGCCAAGAATGATTCTCCACAAGTGTAGCGCCTCAACTCCAAGAGAAAATACCAAGACAAAAGACTAAAAATGATCCTCTCACAAGAGAGTG
>ML807872.1:117985-161283 GCA_009831015.1 Picea engelmannii
ACCAAAAATGCACAAGACTGGGACAAAGTGCTTCGAAGGAGAGCCAACCTAGAATTGACTCAGTTTAGGGCTATGTCAATGGAGGAAAAATTTGAACTAATAGAGAAAATAGGGAAGCAATTGTTTGAGCACAAATTGAGAGGGAAAGGTAGGAGAAAGAAGTAAGGAGGGTTGAAGGAGAAAGAATCCTAGTAGATGCTGATATGAGAATTAGGGAAATAGAAAAATATAATGTAGCTGAAATATTGGAACAAAATAGGGGAACTGATGTAGGAAAAAATAATGGAGAAGTTGAGAATATGCCTCAAGGAGAAACCACACTAAAAGTAGGTAAAAATCATCCAAAAGTAAGCACAAAACATGTATATCCAGGTCAAACAGGACCTATAGTGACAACCGAAGTCTTAACAGAGATGCTAGGCACCAGATTTTTGGCTCCTGTAATTGTAGATTTCATAACAATATATGATGATGACAATGATAATGTGGACACATCAGGAGTTCCAATCATAAACAAGTTCCAACATGGATGAGCAAGGAGTACAGGAGTGAAATTACCCAAGGAACCACAACCAATAGAGACACCATTGGTTACCTTCACAATTGAAAATGTCATGACTCAAACAGAATTGAGATCACAATCACCAAAGGAAGGGGAGGTTCAAGAGGATAAAAGTGGAAGTGAGAGTGAATAATCTAGTTCTGGAGAAAAGACCCCAAATAAATAAGAGAGTGAAAAGAACACAAACACCAGAGTGCGGCTTGGAGGGGACACAGTTAAATATGATGGACATAAAGAACAAGGTATTGTTCCATTGAGTAGAGGAACTATGATTGATCCTCCAACTACTTCCTCACCTAATGAAGTGACACCATCATCGGTAACAATAGAAAATTTTCTCAATAATGTTACAAACCCAGAGGAAACGATAGAGGTATCTATAGATACATGGACATAACCAACTAGTAATACATAAAAACCTTCTACAGTGAGAAGCCAAGAGAAAACAAACAGGTGGAGAAAGAGGAGATATCAGTGGTCAAATACCAACAAATGATAAAGGTAAATAACTTGTCATGGAGCACTTCCACACTCTGGGAAACATAGGCAACATACTATCATGGGGTGACCAACAGATCCCAGAACCAGTTGATGAAGTGGAATATGTCCAAGCCATAACATATGACAGGAAAAGACAGGTAGTGGTGAAAAGGACAAGCAGAAAGCGAAATCTCACTTTGGAAAGTGACGTCGTTGTGGTTGTTGAGGAAACCTTTGTTTATACCAAGAAGGCCAAAGTAAGTGAATTTCTAGGAGTAGGGATGGCCATATCTGATGCCACCATCAATAGAAAAAAATAGGACAAAAGGGAATCATAGGCTATGAGAAAGGAACTTGAACACCTCATACACCAGGTTGAGTACTACCAAAACACCACTTAGGCAATCATCGTTATGAGGGATGAATTCATAGAAGAATACAACCGGTTCAAGATAGAAAGAGACATTTTCATGGCCTAGGCTATGATTTACCAAGAGGATATTCTATTAGGGCTGGTGTGGCACAAAGACATGTTGATATGGTTTAAAAGGGCACACAAGGCTTTGGCCCAAATCAAGTACGTCAAGGAAGTCCAAAAGGGACAAGGTGAAGAAGAACATGGCATTAGAGTGCTCACAAATGACAAAATAGCAAGAATGCACAAGGAAGTTTAGTATTGGATCCAGACAATTGTGGAACCAAAAAAATGATGCAAGAAAGGTGGGAGGAGTGTCTCAAAAAATGTGAGAAGATAAATAAAAAAATGAGAGATATTCAACTCCATGAGTTTGGCTTGCCCAAAAACTTCATAGACCTCAATGGTATAATCAGAAAACACGTCGACCAGGACCAGAAGTATGATTCTGATGTTCTCCAGATAAAAACCTTGGAGAGAGGGTAGGTAAGAAAGTTTGTGGAAGGCCCAACAAGGGCATCGATGGTCCTACAGTACCTTGGTGCCAAGCTGGACAAATTCAGGCAACGTGTGATAGAGATGAAAGAGGTTCTCAACTCATTTATGGATAAGCATTGATTCCCATATGTACACACTTGTGAGGATATCTTCACCCGATGGTCTGATTATGACAAGTCAAACCCTCTATAGTGAGCACCTGAGTGACTAGAGGATAACTGGAAGAATACATGTAGACTAGTCCACATCACTTTTGTTTTCTTTACCTGAACTAGACTAAAAGGCTATTTTTAAACAATTTCATTTTTATAAATAAGAATATCTACCATGCAATTAAGGTTCGATGGTTTTTACATGTAATTTTGGAAGTTGATGAAGAGGAACTATTTTCTCGCTACAGTTAATTGAGAAGCTCCATGAGAATCGGAGACAATTTTTTCCAAACTTGTGTGTGCAACCAAAGCTATAGATTGTTTCTGCATTTGTTTTACTACTACAGGAATTTAGTAAGATCATTGTTATTATGATTTATCTGGAGAATTTTGATTGATCCTTGGATGAAAGCTGGTAAAAAATTGATGGTTTTAATTTGTTATGTATAAGAACAGTTTAGAATTATTTCTTTCTGATCTTCTCCTTATGTATCTTTGCATTCTTTTCTTTCTTCCTGTTTTTCTTAAAGGATATTTCATGGTTGGTAAATGATAGTATTATTGGTAGCATTATTCAGCTGAGGATATTGTTTACATACCATTGGCTAAAGGTTATAGTGAGCCTCGAACATCTTAAAACAACCCATTCTTTTGTAGAATAGTTTTATTTTATTGCATCGAAAACAAGAATGAGATAAACATTAAAAAAAGACAAACAATTTGAAGAGAATAATAAAAATAAGCACTCAAACCTTAAATCCCATCAAAAACTTGTCGGATTAAAAATATGGAGAATCACACTACCCCAAATGAAGAAGAGTCTAATTGGGCCTTATCTTCAGGTGTGATTCCTACCATTGAGAAAAAGGGAATCCGTCCCCCTCAATAGAATTGGCACTAGAAGGAGGGCCAATGCATGGAAATTCATCAAGACGACCCACATATAGAGAACACTCCAACTTCCAATAACTCACCACACACTGAGGAAGACATTGACCTTCACCCTCAAATACCCTACACCATCCCTCATGATGAGGTTGACATGTTTATAAGGATCACTAGGGCGTATGCTCGATAGATCAGAGCACTACCATTATCTCCATTCCTTCCTCATAGAAAGAGAATAGTGAGACCTATTGTAGATACCCCATACCACACTTTTGTTTATATAGTTGAAGATATGGTGGATTTTTCCCCGACGGAAATTGAACAACCCCTCAGTTTAATACCTAAAAAACTTGTTGTTACCACACCAACAAATACTTATTACGGACTAGAATATTATGAGTCTGAGAAAGAAGAATCCAATTTAGAGGTCTTGGAATACGGATCATATGAGATGGTAGATAACAATGAAAACAACCTAGAGGGTGACAACCAACCTGGAAACAACTAGCCTTGGTTGGTCAAGGACGCCTTGGCTATACCAGGACAGTTGCATAACTTTCCCAGGCATCCAAAGATACTTCTTCCCAAGTTTGACCCTGAAACCTCTGGATTAATTGAAGACCACATCGATAAATTCATACTGGAAATAATGAACGTACAACACGAAGATGTGGTGTGTAGAATATTTCCATACACTTTTGAGAACTCAACCTCGACTTAGTGTTTTAACCTTCTAGTTGGATCCATAACCAGTTGGACAAAATTTCAAAAGAATTTACTGGACAATTTTGTTGAGGAAACAACCACAACAGCCTTGATGGCAGAACTCGTTTCTTCCACCATGGGCCCCAAATAAAAAGTTAAATATTTTAATCAGATATTTACAACAATCCTTAATAAATTTCAACCAGAATCCATACCTACTCAAGAGCTATAGATCGAGGTATCTGTAAACGCTTTTCCAACCTCTATCTCTATGTTCTTCAAAATTGTTGTTAAACCTACCCTGGCTGATAATTTTCAAGAGGCCAATATCATTGAGTTCCAAATGAAAGTATTTAAAGAAGGTTGGGTCTCTTTAAAAAATAAAGAAACTCAATAGCCACTTAGAAGAGGAATCTTACTAACTATACCACCATGTAAACAAGCCGAATAAAACTTTGAAAAAGACAATGTTGATATGGAAAGTCTACAAAGCATGGTGAAGAAGTTATATAATGAAATTGTGGACATGAAAAGGAATGCAAGTGAAGGTACCTCTAGCCAAAGGCCTTACAGGCCCTTCTTCAGAAAACTATCATCTTATAAGGCTATAGAACCTCCCCAAGCTGATTTGAATATCGACTTAGGGGATGTAGCCTCTGATTATTTTTGCACTTATCACCAAGAACACCATTCTAAAGAAGATTCCCCGCAATGGTTGAATGCCATGAATTTAATGGCCATTCACTTCTTGGATTGTAATGTCCCATTTTTGGTGAGCTTAGAAAAATTAGATATTTAATTAATTATTTTATTATGTTGTCTAAAATCAAATTGGGAAACTAATATTTAATTAATTATTATTTAATTTTTAAGTGACTTAATCAAAATATCATTATAAAGTCACTTTATTAGATAAAGTGTTCTTATACAAGATTCTAGAAGGGTGAGTTGGATCTCTTTAGAAGGATCCATGGGACCTTTAAAAGGAGAGGAGAGAAAGTCATTTGGCATGTCAAACTTGGTGATTATTTCTTGTGGAGTGCTCGGTGAGCCGATGTTTTCGTTAGGTTTTTAGTAAAACCATTTCATTGGAGTTTGGATTCGATGGTGAGACTATCCACCCTAGTTAAACAAAAAGGGGAATTCATCCAGGGTTTCCATTGGAGCTTCAGTCCAGTTTCATCTTGGTGTTTTGTTTGGAGAGATCGGACATTGTTCCAGGTTATGTTTGCTATTATTGATGTATTGCAGCTGCCATAGCGGCCTTGGATCATTGTATTCATGTCTCCTTTAATAATAAAATACCACCTATTGTCTCTTCTATTTCTAGTGTATTTTAATTACATGCAATATGTTTGGAAAAAGTCTTTATTATTAGAATGCATGCAAATTGTTTGTGAAAAGTTGTTAACTAGATTAGAGCCTCAAGAAAATTTATTGCATGGAAGGAAAAAATATCCCATTCCATTTTATTGGGGATATTACAGTGGTATCCGAGTGTTATCACTTAAATATCATCTGCAACATTGCACACAATGGTTAAGGAAAAATATCAATTCCAACAACAATTAGTCCACCCACAACACCAAAAATGCATTCAAAAGGAAAAAAACTGTGTAATAGGGGTCAAAAATCAGAATCCGTAGAATCACCAAAGGGAGCATGCACATAGTGTGCAGAGTGTGCAGGCCAACATAGGCCTCAACGCACACTATGCACAAAATGTACGACTGTGTACGAGAAAATTCATGCACTTCTATGAACGACGCATTTATGTATCTTGTCGGCCCCTCAACCACTTCTGGTTCGACCCCCAACACGATTTGACACTCATATCTGAGTGAAATCTATCTTGGAGGCTAGTCAAGGTCTAGAGGGTGCCCTAAAAGGCCCCTTGTTCACACTATGAACCAATTACAAATTTTCATGTATGAATGTTATAAATAAGAGCCATGGGTGTGATAAGAAACAAAGATCTTCAAGGTGTTGTTATGCTGCAAGAATTCTTCCTTGGGAATCCTCTTTTCTCTTGGAAGCCTTCAAGAACCATTGCAATAGGCCATTCCACTCACCTCTTGAGGGAATAGGCATTGTTTTTTTTCATCATTTTCCATTTCTTCCATCGTATGAAGAGCTCTCAATTAGGGAACTCAAGAGCCCTCCCAAGGAGGAAGAGGGGACTCATAAGTCCCTGACTTTCTCTACGATGTTTTTCCTACTAATCTATTGATCCATTGGTAGCATTATGTTGGTCATTGTTTGATTTTCATGGTTCTAAGTTTCTCATGCTTTATAACATTTATTTATTAGTTGTTTTTGTTTATTTCTTTGTTTTTACATGTGTTTGTCTTATCTAACCCAATCACAAACTTTTGTCTTGTCTAGCAGGCTCATCTAAACATGCAAGTGTTGTTGTTTTTCTCACCCAAGTGACAAAACCAACACAACAGATCGACGACTATAATAGGGATCGATATCAAATTCCTCCCTATTTGAGCTTTGAGAGTACTTCATTTTGATTGTTTTGTCTTGGAGGTACCAAAACCCGCCTAGCCCAACTTGCCAAAGTCAAAATTCAAAGTTGAGAAAGAAGTATTTCACTTGGAAATTTCTCCCCCGACATGTTACAAGAATTGCATGGATTTTCCTTCCCAAAGACGCGCACTCTGCACACTATCCGCGAAACAAGCCTCTTTACATTGCGCATTCTACGCATTGTGTGCCCTCTGCACACCTGTCATAATTGTAACCCACGCATAAGTCTAGTTTTTCAAATTGTAAGGGTTTTTATGAATGGTTTGAAGGCCCCTAGCCTTCATATTTTTATTTTCATTCACTTTGTAAGGCAACTACACTCCACTTAGAGTCCTTTCCCATATGAAAGGTTAGCTAACATAGGCACTTAGGGGGTAAAAAAAACCAATATTCTCCTATTTTTCTTTTTTGCCACATTGATGGCTTATTTGTCTTGTAAAAATTTAAGTTGAGCTTATTGCTTTCATACATAAATCACTTAAAATAGGACTAGAAACCAATTTTGACCCTCAAGTATGCTCTTCCCTCACACCCTAGTGTGATCTTGGGAATCATAAAGGAGGTTGAGAGGAAGTTTCATCTCCCTTAACAAAAATCTTTAGGAGAGGAAAAAGCCCCCCTAGGGTTCCTCTTTAATTTTTGAAATCATCTTAAAAGTTTTGTGAGGGCCCATACATGCCCACATGTTCCAAACTTAGGATAGTTTCTAAATTCTTTCTTAGTTTACATCACAATCTAGGGAAGTTTAAAGATCAATGTAACGGGCCCATACATGCCCACATGCTTGCAATCTAGGATACTCTCAAAGCTTTCTTAGTATATACAACATTTTAGGGATTTTAAAGGATTTGTAAAGGACCCATATGTCCACATTGGTAGTTCTTTAGGGATTTAAATATTCCGCAAGGTTGTACCAAAGACACATAGTAAGCTAGGTAAAGAAGATTTGTAAGGACCACAAGAATTCCACATGTTTCAATCTCACACTTAACTTATTAAAATATTTGCACACTTGTCACTTACTTGCACACAAAGCCACTCCTCACACACATAATTTCTATTTTGAAATAGTGGAGGTCGATGTAGGTTTTCTCCAAAGGAATTATGAAAGATCTGACTACTTCTTTGGAAATTATCCATGCCCATTAATAAAAACGAGGTTGGTCCATGACCCCAATCTCTCAGCCCACCATATCTAATTTTTTTCTAAAAACACACTAAGCTTTCCTACATAGGAGGTGCCAAAATATTTTTTTTTTAGTCTAGGTAGGATCTCTGGGATAGGCATCCAAATAATCCCCCGTTATCAGGTTCTCACATTTTCAAACAATAGAAGTTGAGAAATAGGGAACTTTTAAACCCCAAGTCAGGTATTCCTACATCATAATGTAGGGAGATACTCGTGAAGGGTCGAAGGTCGAGGTACGGTTGTTCTGCACATCCCTCCTTGAGTCACCCAACTCTTGTGAGGGTATCCAACCCGTGACCCATTTCTGAGGCTGAAAATATAAATGCCACACTTTCACCAAGGTACCTAGTGGCCAAAATTTAGGACATCTACCCAAGTGGCGATTGTGGGCTGCAATCACACCTTGATCAGATTTTGTGTGGCTATTGGGAAATATCGCCGGCTCTTTCGGGATATGTACCTCTACCCCTCATTATATCTGATTAATTCAACATTCACTAGTTCCTCTTCTAGTGGCTTCTGACCCCACTGTTGAGTGCTATTGGAAGTCCTAGTGTTGATTGAGAGGAAGGACGATGTGTCTTTTAGTACACGAGCATTTGTTTTTATTTGGTCCCCCACGTGGACAAAATCCACCTATCCACGTGCTTGTTTATTTTACAGTTGATTTATGTATGATGATCATTTGATTACATGCAATTTTGAGTTATACTATCTTGTGAAGGTCCAAAATTATACAAAATCTCTTGTTCATTTATTTCTCTCTTGTCACCATTTTCACACATTCACTTTGCTAGTCGAAAACCATAGGGGACCCACAGAATCCCCGTCATTCCAGACGCTTGCAGAATCTCCCTCCTATTCTAAGCGGAGTCCATAGTCTTGCCAACTCACTGGCTCAACCATATCACACCCCCGTGAGTGATACTATTTTTGGATGATCTTTACTTGGTTCCACTTTGCTTGGGTCGAATTCCGAAGGCCATTCGTCCACTAGTTCTCCTCCATAAGGAGGCGGGGGGAAAACTTCTTCTCATGGGAGAAGTACAACCCCACCAAATCTCTCCCAAGGGACAAGTCCGCTATGTGATCACACAATGGATGGAACTAATCCTCCACCAAATCTACCTATTTCATACTTGGCATCCCTCAACATTCCTGATTTGACCAAACTCACGAATGATCCCATTTTACATGACCCCACATGGCCCAATATGCCTACCAAACTACCTTCATATATTCCAAAGTTTGAAGGAAAATCGGGGGAAGATCTCGCCAACCATGTTATGACCTTCCACTTATGGTGCTCATCAAACAACATCATGGATGACTCCATCTGCTTGAGTTCATTTCAAAGAACTCTCACGGGCCCATCACTCAAGTGGTATGTGGACGAGGTCCCATGTGACCTTTGAATCATTGGCTGAGGCCTTTTTGTCATGTTTTCAACTACCAATGCATCATGATACTGGATTATAACTCCTCTATGAGTTCAAACAAACCACTGCTATCCATATAGCTGACCACATCCATGAGTGGCATCGACGATGTAGTTTGTGTAAAGTGGAAACCACCAAAGAACAACGTCTTGATTGGTTTCTCAAATCACTTGTCTCTATTATTTCCAAGGATGTAACATCCACTTTTCCTCAATCAGAAGAGGAAGCCATCGGAAATGCCCAACAATTTGACCTCATCTATGCTCAGTCGGGTTAATTATACACAGTATTGCATGATGCACCCTGACCCATACCATTTGGCCAAGACAAACCTGAGATGTCCCACGTTGTGGATGGTTTGATTGGTTCTATGAACCATCTCAACCCTTATGGCCAACCATCACCCACTTATGGTGAACATAAATATCCACAACCATATGGAGGGACATCTTATTACCCTCCTCCCACTTACTAACAGTCATATCATGTTGCTCCCCCTCCACTAGTAGGTGGACCCTCACCAGTACCCATGATGTGCCCGGCCTCTCAACCAAGTATTGGTTCACCTTCTACCTCTGCATACAACCTTATCACTAGTGGAAGCGCTTCAAATTCCTACACACCATATGGATCGTCTCCACAAAAAAATCCATATTTTCCATTTCCTGGTCATCCACAGCCAATTTCTCCCGCACCAGGACAACCACAGGCCGGTGTTAACTTTTTTCAACCCTCTCTCATTCAACAACTTCAAAATTTTGAACAATTGAATATGAAAAATCCGTCCCATCCATCGAATAATGCCAAGAAGAAAGGGAAAAATCGAAACAATAACAACCCGGGACCAGGAGGAAATAACTCCCAACAAAACCCTCATGTTGGGGTCAACTGGAATCCGGGAAACCAAGACTCCCAAGGAGGCAACGATAACAATCAACCACGACAAGGGAGGGACAATAACATCCAGACTAACTTCCCTTGTGCTCTCTATGGTGAGTATGGACATTGTACTCACCATTTCCCCCAAATTATCGATTTGAAATGGATGAAAGAGTCCATGAACACGCAACGTCCTCCAGCGTCACCTACCCCTCAGCAGGACCCACAACAGTACTTGCAACAACCACCTCCAACCATTTTTCAAAACCTCATTCCACACCAAGGTGTGATGAATACCCAACAATAGGTACACGTTGCTCCACCCCAAATGGGGCAGTATCAAAACCTAGGTCCCAATCAACCTGGAAATCTGATTGATTGCAATATCCTCCTTAGCAGTAAAGAAGAGATTATTCTGCAAACACGCGGTCGCCAATACGGTGTTCCCCTTGAATCTACCCCAACCACCTCAGAAGTGGCTCCACCTACAACTGGACAACTATTGATGATTCCATGCCCTAACATTGAATGAAACCCTCGTATACCTTGCATTCTATTACGACGGAACATAAATAACCCTCATACTAGGGAAACACATAATTACAGTCTGATCGACAACTTAGCACAGTCTCCTGCAACCATGTTTTTATTGGAGGTCCTCCAAACCTATCCATCTCAGTGGAAATCCTTTCTTTCCAACTTGGGGGCAGTCGACCCAGCTGATACATGACTGATCACCTTTGATCTAGATAGCGGAGAACCACGCCTCCCCTCCCTGGTAGCTTTTCAGATACTAGTTAAGATCCAAAACATCACAGTTCATCAGTGTATCATTGATGAAGGTGCATCCACATGCATCATGTCCAAACTAGTATGGAAAAACCTTGGCTCACCTGAGCTAGTACCATCTGCCATCACCCTCAGAGCCTGTGACTATTGACCATCATCCCCTGAAGGGATCTTCCAAAATTTCCCTGTATAACTTGGGGGAAAAACCATCCTCATCGACATTGAAGTTATCGACGCCCCACTCGATTACAATATCTTGTTCGGACATAGCTACATGTATGTTATGAAGGAAGTATCCTCTTCTTTGTTTCGAACGATGATGTTCCCCCACAATGGGAAAATCGTCACCATCGACCAACTTACACATTACGAGCCTAATCATTTTGCCAACATTGATAACATTCTCCCCCTTGTTCGCACTAGCTCGGATGCTTTTTCAGTCATTGGCATGGATCCCAGAATTTTCAAGGACCCATCCTTGTTGGTGGCATATCATGAAGCACCACCACTCCTACACCCTTCACCACAAGTGTGTGTAGTATCTTCTAATGGAACAGATATCAGAGACACTACACCTCCCACTGAGGCCTCTCCTCACATCAAAGTTCCACCCGTTGGAGAACTATTACCTCAAGAATTCCCTAAGAACCCCACTACACCACTTATCCCCAATTTCCCCCCCCCCCTCTAGGGGAAAAATCCCGGTTTGGGAAACAGTCCCTCAAGCCATTACCCAAATTCCCTTCTTCTACCCCCCACCTAGATTCCAAGCATTCCAGGTAACTGCAACCCTTACCCTTCCTAACATGGTTATTTTCATCCCTATATGGTATCTTCATCCACCCGTGATGGTTCCTCAACCATCTATCCCTCCTTAGATAGAGGGAATACCGATGCAGATCCCAGTACAGGCTCCTTCCACACCACCCTCACCCCCAACTGTTTGCACCACTGCCACTATTGGGGGCAGACGAAGGAAGAACGATCCCACAACTCTTCCCCCTCCCCAAGCTCAAGTTTCTTGTGCACTATGCGAAAGAGACAGACACCCCACTAATATATTTCCTACTCTTCTCGAGTTACACGATTTGATCCAACTCCCTAGAGCAACCCCATTGCTCACTACTCCACCAAGTACAACTACTGCTACTACAAAGTCCTCAAACACACGCAATAAAGTGTTACAAAGCAAATTTTCTTGTGCCATATGCTCAGAATATGGCCGCTACACTCATCATTGCCCACACTACCTCGATTTCGCCAAACCTTAGCCGCAGTACGCCAAACGTCTCGGCCATATCCCTCTCAACCACTCTCTATTAAGGCTCACATTATTGATATTCTATATATCTCGTCATCGGTACCCGAGAAAACGAGGCACCATCCACAATATCGTGACATTTTCTTTATGACTAGCGGGCCCTCACACCCCGTACACGATATTTCGTCTACTTCCTTGCCACTTGAGGACAATCATACTTACCCATTGACAGTCCCCCCGTCCCCTCCCAGGATCCCCTGTATTCTCGTATTTTTCACTGCAATGAAGATATCCTGGAGGAACTCATTACCCCTGATTTCCCATGGAATGCACTCCATCATCGAGCACTTTTTCTTTCACAAGAGGCCTTTCACCCTCCTATCCAAGCCTCCATCTGCGCAATCGAAACTAAGGATTTTATTCCTTCGGGGAATATAGACTGGTTCAACAACCCTAACCCTGCCCCAGATTCTTTTGAAGAAGGCAACATGGCAAACATATTCTGCACCGTCAAAATCGACATTTCCATTAAGTCGGGAATCGTAGACTAAATCACCATTGGTGTCGCATTCTCCCCTAAAGAATTCATTGCTTACAAAGCTCTCTTTTAGGAATATCAGGATATTTTTTCCTGGTCATATATAGAGATGCCCGACCTCGATCCATCTATAGTCTAACATCCAATCGACACCTAACCAGATGTCGCCCCAGTTTGTCAAAAGAAACGCCCCCTTCACCCATCCAAAGTTGCAGCTATCAAGGCCAAAATTGACAACTTACGCGTTATTGGTTTCATTTACCCCATTGTGTACACTTCATGGGTCTCCAACCCCGTCCCCGTTAACAAAAAATAGGAAAGTATTCGCGTCTACACAGACTTTCGCGATCTCAACCATGCTTGTTCCAAAGACAACTTCCCAACCCCATTCATCGACCAAATCATCAATGATTGCACTGACCATGAGGCACTATCCTTTATGGATGGTTTCTCCAGATACAATCGAATCCAAATTCATCCAACAGATCAATACAAAACCGCTTTTACTACCCCTTGGGGTAGCTTTACCTATCGCATCATGCCTTTTGGACTCAAGAACAAAGGTGCTAAGTTTCCATGGGCCATGACTTATGTTTTCCATGATATTGCTTGCATCATCTTTGATTATTTGGACGACCTCACTGCTCGATCCAAAAAGCGAACCCAACATTTAGACGGCTTACGCATCTTTTTCCAACGATGTCACTAGTACAATATCCGCTTGAACCCCCTCAAGTGTGTCTTTTGCATCACTATCGTATGCCTCCTTGGGTTCATTGTTTCCCAACACAGCATCATGGTGTATACCCTCAAGGTCCAAGCTATCACAGAAATTTTTACGTCATTTTGTCCCAGACTACGCCACTCGCGCGCATGGTTTTCTCCGCTTACTGCGACATGATATCCCATTTCGATGGGATGAAAATGCTCAAACAAATTTTGATGATTTGAAAGATTCCCTATCCAATGCCCCTTTGATTAGTCTCCAAGACTATGATCGCGATTACATCCTCTACTTGTCAGCCTCAATTGTCTCAATAGAAGGATTCCTTGTCCAATTAGGGGATGTTGGGCGTGAACATGTCATTTACTACATTAGTAAAAACCTTTCAGGGCCACCCTTGAATTATAATCATGATGAGAAACTCACCTTAGAATTTGTCCTCGTAGTTCAAAAACTGCGCCATTACATTCTGCTTCGAACTACCAAGGTCGTAGCAAATTCCAACCCCATGCAGCACCTGCTTAGTCAACGACAGATTAATGGAAAATTTGCCCGATGGATCATTATCTTCTAGGAATATGATCTATATTTCTCTACTCCCAAAAGCAAGAAATCTCTTGTCCTCGTCGAACTCATTACCACTTTTCCCTCGGATGCTAAAGCTTTCCCCATCAATGAGGATTTCCCCAACGAACACCTATTTTTCATCCCCTATGATGACCCCTGGTACAACGACCTCCTCGTCTATATTCAGACACAGAATTTTGGGTCTCATATCTCTCGAGATGATCGTCGACGCATTTGCCATCAAACCCTCTGATACCTCCTCATCAGAGACGTTCTCTATCGATGAGGGGTCAACACCATTCTTCGACGATGTCTTACCATCGACGAAGCCGACAAAGTCTTGAACGATTGCCACAATGATGCTTGCGGTGGTCACCTCTTAGGTATGTCCACTACCCAAAAAAATCATTCAATCAGGGTACTTCTAGCCCACTTTGTTTCACGACTGCATCCACGTTGTCAAGCTATGCCACAAATTTCAGCTTTATGCAAACAAATCACGAGCGCCACCAACTCTTTTACATCCAGTCATCACAGCCAACCCATTCTATAAATGGGGCATAGACTTCATGACTTTCCATCCTCCATCTAGTAATGGACACAAGTACATTGTCGTGGCAGTAGATTACTTTTCCAAATTTACCGAATCCATGCCCACACTTAACAACACCACTGACACCGCAACACGTTTTTTCTTCAACCACGTCATTACCCAGTTCGGAGTCCCACTACAGTTAGTCTTCTATCATGGTAAACACTTTGAGAATGATATCTTTGCGGAACTCTCCTTAAAGTTAGGCTTCTCTCATGAGTTTTCCTCCCCATACTACCCTCAATCCAACGGACAAGTCGAGGTTGTCAACAAAGCCCTTAAAACTATGCTACAACGTACCATCAACAAACATGAGACCAATTGGCATCATATGGTGTTTTCCACATTATGGGCTTATCACATGGCAGTCAAAACTTCCACCGGTTTTACACTGTTCCACCTCGTCCATGGGATCGAAGCCACCCTCCCTATCGAGTACGAAATCCCTACATTACACACTAACATTGAGATATTACCTGACACTGCTCCAATGGAGCAGTGCATGTTGACCTTAGAGTTGCTTGATGAAGATCGTCAATCTTCATTACAACACAATGAGGCATCTAAAAAATGGTCCAAAGCCACCTTCGACCACTGTGTCAACCTTCGCTCATTCCATGAAGGTGACCTTGTGTTAACCTACGATATCTCCCATGATACTCATGGTCATGGGAAATTTGCGTCATTATGGCATGAACCCTACATCGTCCAACACTACCTCACTAAAGGCACATACATCCTGGCCTCTCCAGAAGCCTACCCTCTCAAAGAACCCATCAATGGGTTGTACTTAAAGAAGTTTTACACCTAAACGTAGCCCCCTACCTTAGGTTTTTATTTGTACACATTTGTAGAGTTTTTAGTGCTATTTTCCTCCACCACTCCTCATGTATGATCTATCATTTGTGTTATTGACAGATGCATCATCCATCAGCCTACCACATCGATTACGTTGACGGTGCCAACCACTGGACCCAGAATCTCGCTTCGGCCACTTGGGCCCTCTATACTCCCTCACATATCCTACTCCACTCCAACGGCATATGTTTGGGCTCGACCACAAACAACCAAGTTGAATACGATTTCGTCATTGGTCTCCTAGTCTAGGCCAGTCATCGCCACATCTGTCACCTTAGCGTCCTATTATTTCCCAGCTTATTGTATTGCAACTCAACAATGTATATCACATTTGCAATCCTTGCCTCTTTCGCAAATACCTACAAGTTAGACTCTTATCTCGCAACTTTGATTCAATCACATTTACACATATTCCAAGATAATTTAATCAAGTAGCAGATCACATGGCTAAGCTAGTATTAGATTGGCATTTATCACATTAAACTTCATTTTATACATAAGCATCATACATTTGTCACAACACATGGAAATGACATCATACATTAAAACATAACACGGAAAGACATGAATGATCCAAAATATATCCATATATATAATCATGTGTCATAAGTGTTTACAAAAATATACATGTACAAATTTCTCGTAGGTTCATGAATCCCCCCAACCCTTACGAGTACAAAAATAGGTATCAACTACCCTATACAAAATTGGGCTCCCAAGCCCATACATACAAAAAACTGACACTCACGGTGCCCCCAGAGCTCCCTCCCAGGTCCTTTGTCAGTTGGAGGTGCCCCACCAGCTGGGGGCCCTCCAGGTCCAGGAGGCAGTGGACTAGTCATCGTTGCCCCCGCCACTACTGATAGAAAGATCAAGATATACCACTCTGTCGAAATGCCCACACACTGCTCCAAGACCTCCTCGTCCTCGTTGTGGGCCCACATGCCCTCTGGTACACCCTGTAGAACCCGCTCGAAGCATCAACACAGGTACTCCAACATCACCCCGGCCTCTTCCTGTGGCTCTCTCTGTGGTCCATCACCAGCATCATCTCGTCATTTCCTCTGTCCCACCCTCGACTCTGTAGGTGCTGGTAGCACTGGCCCCCAGCGAGCCGTCTCCACGAACACCTCCACCTTGAGGTCCCACATCTGCAAAACAACACCAGAGATAGTGTCATCGTCCATATATAAATATATAATCAATTTTATCTATCAAAATCACAAAACATAAAACCATAATAGCAAAACATACCTCGTTGATCTCAGTCCTCCCTAGGAGGAAACATCATGTTTGGGTCATGAAGGTAGTCCATACTCGCATATGGATACCTCAGAATCATCTGTGGCATCTGTGGCCACACTCGTGCCACCGTGGTCGTGAAATAATGGCTACCATCCCTGCCTCCATGTCGGTCCAACACATGGCCCCACCGCATCAGTCGCGGCTCTCGTTGCCCCATGGGATCGAGCAAAATCCTCGGGCACAACAGAGGCACCCTCTCTAGGAGCCAAGCCACCAGAATGGACCCGAAAGCGAAGTCCCCGAAGTCGGATCACCAACATTGGCTCACCTGCCTCATCCTCTTGGTGTGCAGAAGAACAACCCATGCAAACGGGTCCCCATCCAGGACCTGCTCCACTATCCTCAGTTGACCATCAGTGATCTTCTTAGTCCTCAAGGATCTGTAGATCCTCACCACCATAGCGACGATGCACTCCATCAAGAGGTCATCAATAGCCTCAATCCGGATGACCAAACCCGACATAGGGTTCATCCTAGTACAATGGCGTGCCTCCAAGTCACCCACTCGATCCTCCCCTGGTAGTTTGGGATCGATAGGAAGGGTCATCCCACAGAATGGGAGCGTCGTTAGGAAATACACATCCTCGATGGTCAAGAATGTCAGTTGCTCACCTATAACAATAAAGCACTGTAGATCATTGCTCCACATCCCAATCAGATACTGAAGCAGGAACTTTTGCGACCGTATCAGAGGGAATTCAAAGAACTTGAGCAACCCGCAGACTGCCAAGTATCTTCGTGCATCCAACTGCACTCTCACCGCCTCACGCAAACAGTCCCAGACGCGCTCTCTCCAGTGCACTAACATCGTGCTATCGGAGTCTGTTGGTCACGTGAATCCACACATAAACACTTGATCAGCCTCATCATCCATAAAAAAATATCAAAATATCAAAAATTACAAACCCTAAGCCTTTCCCAAAGTGCACGACTTTCACCCAGACAGGTGTGCACTCATGCGCAACTTTCTGAGAAACAATCATGCATCAGTGCACAGCTGTCAGTCAGGCAGGTGCACATATCATGCATGCTTGTATTCCCCTCCCTCGCACCCACATGCGCGTTTGTGTCAAGCACAACCACAGAGTATGTGCGAGAAAAGGAGTTATACCCCGCACATGTGCACGAGTATTTATCCTTTTCCCATGCATTGGTGGGCCCCTACCCTAAAACCCCCTGTATGGCCCTTCATACAACCCCTACCTAAAAACTAGGAATTTCACAACATACGAGAGGATAGGACCACTAACCTATCTCTCACCACTCCCAGATTGGTAACCTCACGCTCCCGCAATCTCCAAATCTCCTCACAACAATCTCATCAGTTCAGTAGCAGTGACAAGTACAAATGAGGTGGCATTGTGGGCCCACCAGCCATATATATCCCCCTTTTCCCAACTTCCACACTCTAGTACACGAGCCCAAAGTCTTCGTTTTCCGATCCATTCTCAGCCATGGGATCCTGGTCCCACCATCTACACATTCACATTCCCCAGGTCACCATCTGCACTTGGCCCCAAAGGAGCATTTTTCTCACATCACATTTAGGTACGCAAGCTCATGTTCAATTTTATTAAATAGTTGTTATATGTTCTTTATCATCAGATATTGTTCACGTCGGGTATTTGGTTTTCATGTGTGCAGGTACTTGTTCCACAAACTTCCAACCCCTTCAGGTATATGTTTGACACTGACATGTAATTATTCCCTCTATAAATAAATTTCATATCCCAGTCATACCCTTTGACATTTACCTTTAGGGTCCTTACATCCGACTTTGCAGTACCTTTACCTCTGCCGCACTTTGGTACTATCACCTAGTAGCACTTTCCCCCACATGAGTTGTCCCATTCATAGTTCCCCTTGGCAACTTGACACTCATGTTGATTTTCACCCCCTAGGGATGGGAGTCCATATAGTCTTATGCACTTCCGATAATGAACCCCATATTTCTTCTCATCATATTGCTAACTTTACCAACATACTCCCAAGTCATATCATCTCGGTTTTGTTGATTGCACCTCCGCAATTTCATTAGCCTTCCATCTCATCCACCATCAGTTTGCCCATCTAGAAATTTTCATCCATCCATTTACCTAATAGAGAAACCCACCCATGGGACCCCCATCCTCCACCAGTTTCCTTTCACAACCTTGCACCCTAAACATGCCAAGCCATCTTTCACTGGGGCACCTGTTTCTGTATCTATATACTCAACCCAAATTATTCTTTTTTTCTTTGGTAATTGTAAAAATCCTCTGCTTCCAACATATACTTATCTTTTTCATCATTACCCTTGATGGAATTTTTTTTTCCTGGCAAAGCAACCCATGTTGCCCTTGGTTGGGGCATCCACTCTCTTTTTATACCAACATTGTTCACGAACCCCGAGTATCCCAAGTCCATATACCCATGATCTCTGAGTTTTTCCACTTTGTTAGCCTCTGGCACAATTTAACCCCATATCTAGTTGTCCCCCTCACACTAGATCCAGTTTTACGGTTGCTTCCAATCATCCTTAAAAATTCCCCAACCAAGGCAATCTTGAGTCTCCTAGAATCTTGACTTCGCTCATGTTACTCGTCAATACCTGATATTATCTCAGTGGATTTCACGAATCCCTTTTATTCTTGGAGTCGTGTCTCCCTTCTTGTCGACATCAACACAACTTCTAGAACGGTGGTAATATCTTGACTCTCAATACCTTTACAATGAGGAGTCTTGGATGGCATAGAGAGAATCTTCATTTCTCTTTGATTCCATTGACCCCCATAACATTCAACTTCAACAAACTCTCATGTTACGGTGGGTCTTACTATGAAACTATTACAGTTGTTTCATACCAGCCGAAGACCTCTGAATTCATTAGGCCATCAATGCCTACGAGTCATCGACAATTCTTACAGTCGTCATTGCCTCACTTAAGAGTCTGTTCACCGTTTAGAATTGTCATCTGTCATTATCAATCACCCCTGAGGCCCCTTGTCGAGTCCCTATTGTTGGGTACTATATTCCAATTTCTAGGTATATTCAATGCTATATTAGGGGTGATTTAGACTATTATCCACAACCCATCTCATCTACTCTTGTATTTGCAAGCAATCCCTCAATTGGGATTTGTGGGATTCATAACTCCTTGTGTAGGATGAATTGACCTTGATAGGGTCGAACTTGAGTAACCAGGGCACAAATAATCTTGGAAATTTCATATCTGACTTGTAGAGGCCGAGTTATAGTCTTATATCTCCATTGTGGGTCGAATCCCTCTGCTGGGCGAGAAATCATCTAGCTGGGACTTAGATATGGAAGCTGGGAGAGCCTTCCTTTACCTTGGGCCAAGTAAATTGTTTTGGGACGAATCTCTAAGGTGTTGGGCGCACCATTTCAGAAAGGGACTGAATTTACCCTAGTGTGGGGAGAATCCACTACCAGAACAGGGTTTATATGTTGCCAGGTCAATTTTTTATGGGTTATAGTCGAGTTGTGGCTGAGGAGACGTTTTTGTTTTCTCCTTCCTAGGCGAGTTTACATTTGCTAAAGGCCGAGTTGTTTTGTTAAAAGTCTACTCATTGGATGTTGGGTGCATATTGTGAGAGACAATGTCACTGTATCCTAAGCTATTGCTACGTGGGACTTGTTTCTGCTAGTATATTGTATTCCTCCACTGTGGGCCAGTACTCTATTGAGTTGGTTGGGTGTTTCATTCTTTAATTCAAACTGAATATGAGAAGCTAGAATCTATGTGTATGATAAATTGTGGGGAAATCGATTCTCTAACCAAGAGGGGATCATATATCAGATGTGGGCATGTTCTTTGTGATAAAAGTAGCTCATGTGGGGAACTTATTATGGGAAGAATAATTAAGTCACAACTAGAGACCTCTCCAACTCTTTCAACAACATTGTAAAGACCATATACAACATTATATCAACTGTGTTCTATTTGCCTTGCTGAGTTTGTCTTGGAAAGGGGATCAAATACCTCATTTTTGGGCATGTTATTCACTGTTGGGCCAATATCTGAAGAGGATGGGGTCGATTTGAATTATTGGCCACTGATTTGTAATTTTCTTCAAGTATTCTTGACTTGGGGGTGCTTATCTCAGATTTAGAAGCCAAAATCTCCATTGTTGGGAATACTATCTGTTTGATAGGTCGAGTTATTCTCTTGGGGGTATTATTTCACTGGGTCATCGGCTTGGGAAGCTGTGGAGGTGCCATCTTCAAGGGGATATGATTCCTGGGTGAGATATCATCTTTTCCCTTGGTGGACCAGTTGTCATTCTTGAGGCCGAGTTTTCTGTGGAACAAATCGTGCCATATCCCTTGAGTTGACTTCTGGATTATTGTTTGTATAGAGGGATTGGTGGTAAATTGGAAAAATATTACATCAACGCTCAGTCAGCCACACTGTCTATTAAATTACAACAACATGTTCTCTTTTCTACATGCCTGCGTTGAGGATAGATATCAGTGGTGTGATTGTCCTTCATTTCCAGCATCTTGAGACTTGAAATATGGTTAAAAGAATAACATATATTTTTATGGAATGCATTGAAAACCCATTGTGGTAATTATATATTGTATATCAGTCCATTATCAATACCAATAAGAAAAAGCAGGTTCTCTCTAAACACTATTTTTGCTGGTCTTTATTATTTCAAGTAGTGCTAATTCTCATCTACATTTATGCCATCTTAGTGAGATAAATTTTTATAAAAAAAAGTGGGGAATTTTATAGTGGTACAATTGCTGGTCTTTATTATTTCAAGTACTGCTAATTCTCATCTACATTTATGCCATCTTAGTGAGATAAAATTTTATAAAAAAAAGTGGGGAATTTTATAGTGGTACAATTTGGAACCAAGTTTTATGTGGGTCGAATTACTTCTTTGAGGCTGAGCCATTTCCTGAAGAGGGCACATCACCCTTTTGATGTGACTATCTCTTAGAAGAGGGACCAAGTGTATATTGGAGCACTTGCACAGCTGAAGCAAAGAGTTTTGTCCCAGAGTTGAAATGACTTGAAGGAGGTGCCAAGACTATCACAGTTGTTGATCTGAACGTGGAATTTAATTCTGCTATCATATAAACATCTGCAAATAGTCCCCTACAACCCAACATTACATTCATCCACAAAATATTAGGTGTTGTTTAAGATTGTTGTAGTTAAATTTTATTGAGTGAGGTGTTGTAATATTAAAGCTAAGATAGCAGTGCATATGTCATTCTATTTGAGTATTTGTGCCAAATATGGGTATGCCACAAACTGTTTTTTTAAATGATTGAACCAAAAATACATCAATTTTGCATGTTAGAATAGTTAGTTCCTCAACTGTTTGATAAAACAACTCAATGGGATATGTTAACTCAAACATACCATCATCTATATAAATATAACAACAGACCCTTATGGAACTATGAGGAGTTGTAAACACCTTTAATGATGCAAGAAAACACATCAGAAAACCATCTCTTAAGTTGGAACAATGGTTAGAACCGATTGGCAAGCCAAAAGAGATTTATCGTCAAAGTGTTTGATGAAAGTACACAAAGAAAACAAGCAGTTTTCCAGTCAGATTAGGGTGGGAATCTTACAGTTTTCCAGTGTTGTTTGAAGTTTTTTTTTTTTATGATTTCCCATTATAATCAATTGAAAAAAATCTGTTGTGAACACTGTAAGATATAGAACAACATCACTTGCAGTAAAATAACAACCAACATGCCCTTTATAGAGTTTTTGGTATGCAAATTGTTCGACGAAAATACGCACATTAAATTGAAGGGGATTTTCAAAAAATTTAGTATTGCAGGTAAAGAACTAATTGGGTTTGAGAAAAATGAAAACCCCAAAAGAGCTTAGGGAGAAACTTTTGCAACTCATGCAAGAATATCAGAAAAATTTAACAACCTTGTAAGAACATCTGGAGTGGTTCAGGGAGGTGGTAAAAGGATCCAAAAGAGTTGATGAAGCATAAACATCACATCAGGATAGGAACTTGGGAAAGCCTCAAGTTGACTATATGGAGCATGTAGCTAGCCATGATATGGATACGTACATGGAAGATGACCAAGCGGTAGACATTGATGAGACCTTTCACACTAGTATGTTGATGGATATTGTCACTAGTACCGCGAAGGAGGGTGGAACATTTGGTCCCATCGATGATGACTACGAGGGGGGATGACACAAAAACATCCAGTGCAACATTGGCATTGGTCGATGGAGCCCAGGACACTAGCATCGATGATGTTCAAGATAGCACATGTGTTGGGATTGTTGGTGAGGATGGAGTTGATCTAGAACCTATGTACGAGGAGGAGCCATCTCCAGTCCATGCTTATGATTCCTACTATGAGGATGAGGGGAGCCCTCTTACAGATGACATCTTAGGCCAGTTGGATGCGGAAGGGCATAGACCTTTAGCACTGCACGATTTGGAGGATCACTTGTTGGTGACCAAGGATCATGTTACACAGGTATTGTCTAGGACCAATGGATTCCATAGGTTCGTTGAGGAGTTTGTGTGGAGGGCCCAGATAGAGGAGTGACAATGGTGTGGTAGGTGGAGTCACTAGTTCCCAGTTTCATGTCATCATGGAGGCACTAGAATAGATGAAGTCAAATTACTTACAATTGTTCATGGACAGGGACCTTCCTCTCAAGTTTGTTGAGGATAAGGAACAAGAGGTTGAGGAGCTACATTATCATCTGAGCATGGAACACTCTTCACCATTTATAGTAGGGACTCCATCATCTTTGACAACATTGACATTGGAGGGCATGTGTGCCACACATATTGAGAGGGAGGAGCATTCCGAGTTGCAATTACTTGAGGAGAGTTTGGATTGTGCTCCGAGTTTGGATTGTTAGGATCATGGGCCCTTTCTTTTGGAGAGCTCATTAGAGGTTCTGACCTTAGCTGAGGAGGAGATAGTTGAGCACATTCCTTGTGGACTAGGTCACGAGGAGATATACCCATACTTGGATTGGGTGGACAGATACATGACATATATGGAAACACTCTGGGATACAGGTTCATTCATCATCAATAGAGTGTTGGTTCTAGTAACACATACATGATACAGGTTGGTGCAGGAGGGCATGGTGGTGTACATTGATATACAAGAGTCCTCATTGACACATGGTGGTGTACGATGGAGCTTCGTACCGTTTCCTCCAAGGAGACCTCCTGACTGAGTCCTTGATTTTATCATTGGGATTGAGGACAACCATGGATTGATGGATGTTGAGATGCCTTGGTTGTGTAGAGTCCATGATAGGTAATTCTAGGAGTAGAGAGTGTTGTCAGAGTTTGATGAGCAGATGATTATGATCAGAGTAGTGCAACGTCAATAGGGTGTTATCTCTTTGAGATTGGCATGGGACCCTAGGATCACAGTTGCTGAAAAATTGACATCCAACACCGATGGGATTGTTGGTTTATGTAGGCTTTGTTGTTGGGAGGAGTGATCTTCCTAGGAGTTGATAGAGCTCATACAAAAAAAAATTCGCTTGGTTGATCAGGAACAGTCGGGAAGGATATTGTGATAGCACCTCACAGGTTCGTTCTACGAGCGGAGGATTCACATTTTCCAGGAAGGTTTGGAACCCAGGTATCACTTTGAGACATGCCCAGTCGACAGAGCATCCGATTGTGATAACATTGCTTGAGGAAAAGCAATCTTGGGGCGGGAGGATTTGTAATGTCCCATTTTTGGTGAGCTTGGAAAAATTACATATTTAATCAATTATTTTATTATGTTGTCTAAAAAAAAAATGGGCAACTAATATTTAATTAATTATTATTTAAATTTCAAGTGACTTAATAAAAATATCATTATAAAGTCACTTTATTAGATAAATTTATCTTCTAGAAGCTTCGATAAGGGTGATTTGGATCTCTCTAGAAGGATCCACGAGACCTTTAAAAGGAGAGGAGAGAAAGTCAGTTGGCATGTCAAATTTGGTGATTATTTCTTGTGGAGTGATTAGTGAGACGATGTTTTCGTTAGGGTTTTAAGAAAACCATTTCATTGGCATTTGGATTCGGTGGTGAGACTATCCACCCTAGTTAAACAAAAAGGGGAATCCATCTAAGGTTTCCATTGGAGCTTCAATCCAGTTTCATCTTGGTGTTTTGTTTGGAGAGATCGGGCATTCTTCCATGTTATGTTTGTTATTATTGATGTATTACAACTACCATAGCAGCCCTGGATCATTGTATTCATATCTCCTTTTATAATAAAATACCACCTATTGTCTCTTCTATTTTTGGTGTATTTTAATTACATGCAATATGTTTGGAAACAATTTCTATTAGTAGAATGCATGCAAATTGTTTGTGAAAATTTGTTAACTAGATTAGAGCCTCAATAACATTTATTGCATGGAAGGAAAAAATATCCCAGTCCATTCTATTGGGGATATTACATGGATGGGTGTGCCTTAACAGAGAAACCTGGTGATCAAGTATCAAACAATGCAGAGGATGGGGCTAGTAAGCCATCGGAACAAACAACTATGGTGTTGTGGGATATCGATCATATGATACCTTGTACTGATTTAACCGAACATGAAGAGCTGCCTACTGATGTATTGGTAGTACATACAAGGAGTAGAGGCCTTGTCACACAAAATCAACCTATCATATCCCAAGCTCCTAAAAAACCTGACAACACAACCTCTTTAACCAAACCATCTCCTTTACTTAGTTCTTCCCCTAAATTCCCAACCCAAGAAGTATCGAAGTTAGAATATAATGTGATATAAAGACTTGCAAAAGATGAAGGAACAAATTTATGTCATGGATTTGTGCAAGATTCCCTAGCAAAAAGACCTTTTACTACAATCCTTAAAGGAAGGAGATAAACCCATGGTAAACCCCAATCCAAGCACTAGAAAAATCACCTCTAGAGAAACCAGAAATTCAAATATAAATTTAGCCTCCATTGACAAGAATATAAGATGTTCGCCCCTCCTTTCTTGTTGACTTTTGAAAATTTTAACAAAAAATTACACAACTTTCTAGTGGATTCTGGGGCATCTTCAAACGCCATGCCCTATTATATGTGTAAAAAGCTTAATGAAACCCCTGCCAAGAGTGATACACACATTATACAATTGGAGAGGATATAAGTTAGGGTCATTGGTGAACTAAAGGATGTTATGATTCACATTGCCTCGAATCAGAGATTTCACCAAGTTATTGATATAATAGTTGTGGATATTCCATAAGCTTATGGAATGTTGATAAGTCAGGACTGGTCAAAAAAATTACATAGTTACTTCAATACCGATTGGTCTCACTTATGGTTACCATTGAAAGGGTATCCCCGCATGATCAAAATTGATAGAGAGAAATATATGAAACATATCGTCACTGATATAGAAGCCCCAAATGAACCTTCTACAACACAATTCCTTGTGCCAGGGAACTATTCATGTGATTACTATTTCAATAAATTTTCTCCTTATGTATTTGAAGTATTGTTCTCACGGAAATAAGAGTTATTGCCGCAAGAAAACCCAGAAATAATTGAAGAATGAAAAAATACTGATAAGAGTTTCATTGTTAATTTTTTAGAGAACAAAATTGAAGTCCCAAGCATAGACCCCAATAAAGGGTGCCCAATTTTCCCTCTGAAATTTGGACTCTATTTTTTAATGGATCCAAGTCTCCAGAGGGAGTGGGTGTCAGATGTATTTTTATTAACCTAACTGACAAACATAGCTTCCTATCATGTAGGTCGGAGTTTGAATGTAAAAATAACACTATTGAATATGAGGCTTTGGTCCAAGGACTCAAGAAGGCCATCGAACTGGATATTAAGAAATTAGTTGTCTTTGGAGACTCCAAAATGATTATGAGGCCGGTAAAAAACACCATACATTGTAATTCACCTCACCTAAGAAACTAGGAAGTACACATATTGATAGAGTAATTTCAAGCATTCAACATCACCGCTATCCCTCGATCTAAGAACATGCTTGTTGATTCTCTGGATACAATAGCCTCGAGGCTATCTCCCCTCAAATATTATGAGACCTCTAGGTTTTCTATAGAGTTATTATACAAGCCATTCCTCGATAAAATTACCAATTAGAGGGTATTTGAGGGAGATGAGCAGATTATATCCTTCTTAACTAATGAAGAAAATTTCAAGGACTTGGCTATTGATGATGAATTATTTCAGAAAATGTTTTCTAAACAAGAAAACAAGGAACATAATGTAGGTAAGGACAACAACATTGCCCAACCTAATCTCCATACAATACCCAGGGGAGTTGTCAATCTTGAAAACCTCTTTGATCTACGAGAAAGATTTAAGAACCCCAAAAATTTTAAAACTGGAAGTTTGTGTCTTTCCTACAAAGTCATCAACTTAGGGTTTGTTAATAATCCTAAGAATATCAACCTAGGAAAATCACTATCTCCAGAGGAGAAGAAATCCTACATAAACTTGTTTAAGGAATATCATGATGCTTTTGCGTAGTCCTACCAAGACTTGAAAACATATGACACTAGGATCATCCAACATACAATTCCGCTCAGACTAGAGCTTAAACCACATCAAGCATAGGAAATCCTCTTCATACCACCCCTAGGATAATGGGCAGGTGCAATCAACAAATAAGGTTCTTAAAGGAATTTCAACAAAGAAGATACAACTACATAATAATGATTGGTCAGAAAGACTTCCAGAGGCCTTATGGGATTACATGATGACATGGAGGAGTACTACTAGTTTTTCCCCATATGAGCTAGTGTATGGGAAACATATTCTTCTTCCCATAGAATTTCAGATTAAAAATTTCAGAATGGAAACATAATTGGGGATGGATCTAACTGAGGCACAAAAAGAAAGAATTGTTCAATTCAATGAGATGGATGAGACACGTCAGCAAGACTTCCAACATACTAATCTCATCCAACAACATAGGACAAGGTGGCATGACATGTTCATTAAGAAGAAATAGTTCAAAGTAGGAGACTGGGCACTCTTGTTTGACTCCAAATTTAAGGACTTCAAAGGGAAATTTAACACCTGATGGATTGGTCCCTATGATATTGAAGTTGTGTTCAATCATGTATGTGTTAAGGTTCGAACTATAGATGATGAGAGAATATCCTTCTTGGTCAATAGGCATAGGCTCAAGTTGTATCAAAAACCCAAATCTAAGGGGGAGATTTTCAAGGATATCATGAAGCAAGCTGAAATTCACATGGTAGGTGAGGGGAATTTCCCCCCATCCTTCCTCTTCCTAGTTCCTTTTTAATTTTCAATAAGAACAAGAATAAGGAAACTAAAATAATTAAAAGAAAAGAAAAAAGTAAAGAAACAAAGTCGCTTAGTTGTGAAAATCAGAAAATCTGGCATAACTGGGTTGGAACCTTATTGGAAAACTAGACTTCTAGCTGGTGGGGATCCCAATTGAAATGTATCTTGCAGTGGTTTAATTTTTACAGTTTATTCAACCAATTTTATGGTTCTCGTGATGGATGATGGGGGATTTATCAAGGCCCTCCTTTCAACAATCTCAATCCCATCAACTCCAACTCCTTATCTGGGTTTTGGGATCATAGATTGCAACAATTCCTTGGAACTTGTATTCCTCAATGACAAGTTCTCTCAATGACCACAGAGGAAATTCATCAATGCCTCCTGGCCATCAGAGACTGAAATTCACTCGAATTCAACACATCTACTTGTGGATTGACATGATGCATTGGTAGTACCTTGATTCTCATCGACATCATTGGCGAGTCACCTCGTTTTGGTTAATGACATCCATCAATGGTCAGTAATCCAACGATTCCTCTCCATGTTCGGCTTCAGGAAACATATTCACATGGAAGGGAATGTATAGAAAATGGGTGAGGATGAATATTCTTACAATAGTTCAACCAAAACAAGCATGCAACAATCATATTAGTTCATGTAGTATTTGTTCCTATTCATGTCTCTGTTCCGGTAGCATTTTAATTTCAAGGATAGTTGTATACAACGGTTCTATTTTTTGCACCTATTTCATTACTTTTGTAATAAAGGAGTATGGAATATATTTTCTCTAGTTAATATCCCTACTCCTGAACTGCATCAAAACAACATGAATTTAGAGAGTACAAATTGATTTCCACTAGAACTATATGTAGACTCATATATACATGTATCAATGTATAATGCATAATTTTAATTGTACTCAAGAACAAATCCCTTGTACCAGACATGCATCAATTAGAGTTGTATGAAAGTTATGGTTTGGCAAGGAATGAAGATAATTGCAAGTGATCGGGCTTGGGTAAGGTATTAACATTTATTTTATTTTATTAAAGTTGGAAATGTAATATTATGGTAACCTTAATTCAATGCACAAAAAAACCAGGATCCCATCACCCTGAACCGCCACACATGCACCGAATTGACCACCCTTTCCATCATCCCGATTTAGAATCATTGAACCATCATTCGGCCGAGCCATCATTTCAAGGTTCATTTCATCGATCATTACCTTATGCAATGCATTAAATCGGATCACGACGATTCCATCGTCCTGATCACGGTTAACTATCGGATATCGTAACCCTCATTCGGTGCCATCCTATTAAAATCCTCCTTCTTGTAGATTGAATATGTATTGACATTCAACCCTGCATCTCTCTTTCGAGAGGAAAAGATGAAAAGTGCACTCAGAATCTAACCCAACTGGTTAGAATTAATGGAATCTTTCCCTAAATGCAGAAGAAAAATCGAGAAGGCGGGTTGGATCCCTTTCTTCCTAAAGTACAGTGGGCACAACACAAAGGTTACCAGGGAATTCACATTAGGATTTGACAGGATGAAGGCCATTATCGGGATATGGAACTCACAGTCTCAAAGGATTCTATCATGCATGTGACAAAGCTTCCTCGGGATGGCGAACAATGGTTTAAAAGTAGGCAGGTCGAGAAGAAGAGTTGGGCTCCATTCTTGAAGCCAACCATCATGAAAATAGAATGGTCGAAAGGAAAAACATGCTTCCTACTGAAGAGGAGGTATATGAACTTGGTGATTGTGTTATAGAATTATATCACATGTGAGGGTCGCTTTATTCTAACGTTCCTCTACCACAGTCGGTTCCTACTTCATTTCAAGGGAAAAGGGCTTAACCTTCTTTACTTCTTGTGGAATTCATTGACTAAAATGACAACCACCATGCAGAAGAAATTTTATACTGGGAAAATGAAGTTGAATTTGAACCATCACAGTTTGGTGAAGTTGTTGGTTGTGGATGAACTACAGAAAAGGAATAACACTTGGGAGAATTTCCTAATGAGGAACAAATTCGGGAAACCCTGAGAGGCAGAGGAGGAGACGAAACTTGGAGAAACAGGGGAAGGAGAGGAAAAATATGAAGAGGATCTTGAAGAAGGAAAGGAAGATCCTGATGAGGCTAAGTAACCTGAGGAGGAGTCTGAGAAAATAATAACAGAGTCGGGTCCAAATGCAGGGTATGAAATTGACCCTGAATTCAAGGAAGAAGATGAGGAAATTCAAGTCATCTAGACCCTTAAGAAGAAAATGGAAAAAAGGAACAAGGATTTTTTGATGATGCCTCCACCACCAAGGTTGACAAGGAATCGAGCTGCTAAATTAGTTGAGGGATCGAGCCAAATGCAGAAAACAACCAAGAAATAGATAGTGTTCAAAACCCCTCCCAAAAAGAAACACTCAAGATTTTTTGGTGAGATGATAGTTATCGAAGACTAGTATGAGAACCCTCTTAAACTGCATGATCATTCTAAAGGGGAAAAGGTTATTGAGGAGATTTAGTTGGGTAGTTTACCCGAGAGTGCAAATTTAGGAGAAAAGTATGTGGAAAAATTTATGAGTGTAGAAGAGTCAACCAAAATTAATAAGAAGATTGGAAGGTTGAAGAGAAAGATCAAAGAGATAACAGTTCTGGACGAGCATATAAAGAGCGAGAATGTGTTGGTAAAATATTCTAGTGCTAGGATGCAAGAGGAGATATCTAGGTTGAAGAGGGATAATATGTGGTCTTTGAAAAGAGAAGAACAATGGTATAGGCAGGCCATAAAGTTTAAACAAAGGAACCAATGACTCAAGGCTAGACTTGAAAGACTGTAGCTAGGAAATTCTAGAATTAATATGTTCTCTCAGGTGATTGTTCAGCCCTAGTGTGGAACGTATAATGTCGAACCTAACATCTACAATTTTGGCAAATAAGGAAGGGACAATTTTGCATAGGGACATGCAACTCATCGAGCGTGGGGGAGATGTAGGGCCCTATTTTTTCATACTCGGATAGTCTACAGAACCTTGTTTTGACCACTTACCTATTGTTTTTATTCATATAATATATGATCGATATATTATTACAATGATGAGTGTTCCATATATAGGGAACATATGGTGACCATCCATGAAAGGATGCGTCCCTTGAATAATCAATGACTATTTATTATTATCATTTACTTATTATATATGATATTAATAATCAATACTTATATTATTAATTATTATTCTAAGAGAATGTATTCCCGATGTTGTCCAAACATCAACATTACCTAGCCACCTACCCATCCCATTTCCCTTTACTAACACATATTTTGTTATTTTGATCTCAAAAGAGCATTTTTGGATTCAAGCTAATTGTCTTGGCCTAATATTACATTCTTTCTTGTTTAATGGATAAAATATGTTTAATTTCCTAAGTTAACGAATCTACTGGAATGTTCTTGTAGAGTGTTGAACATGTCCTAAAATCACCTTGACAATTAGGATATGTGTTGATCCTTCCAGCGTAATCGACGATATTGGTTTTATTGAGAATCGTAGACACATGGAAAATTACCATTCAAATTGGAAAATATCTCAATGTTGTGAATGCTATCCTTGGTCAACCTTCAACCAATTCTTGTAGAATGCACGAGTTGTTGCAATTTCATGTTTTCAGTCATGAAATCGCAACAAATTATCTAATTATGTAATATGTTGATTGTTGGAATATCCGAAGCTAAATTTATAATGTGTAGACTATTTTGAGACAATTTGGCACGTGCCTGAGTGCTAGAATTATCTTGAATGTAATTATATAAGGATTTTTGGCCAAGATGAACAAAGAGCGTAGGAAAAAGGGTTGATACTCTACTAAACTTGTACTCTGGTTTATGAAATATAATTGGAATTTATGTGTGTTCATTCTCTGCATTCTTGAGTTCATGAGTAGCTTATAACATGCATACTTGTGAGGGAAGGAAAGGCCCCCTCTGACTCACAAGTAGCGCCTTAGATAGTTTTTTTTTAATTAAGATTGATTTTAATTTGTTACTAGTACAATCTTAGAATCGATTCCTGTAGTGAGCACAATATTACTTGGGAATAATGATTAGGTAATGTTGTTATGTATTGTTGTGTGTAATTTAATGTATTCCTGTAAGAACAAGGATCACATGCTTGATCTATGGTTAGTTTAATTGGTAATCCTCTGAACATAAAACTGTCAGAGCTACAAGTTTTTATGCAATAATGATTATCAATTCCTTGTTGACCTATAACTATTCACGATGATGTCTTGTTTGCATGCATTAGTTAGCTTAGTGTTTATGTTTCATTGAGGGTTTTCAATCCAGCTGACAGAGTGGATTCAACAAAGTATTGTTGGGTATAAAAATTATATTCAACCTGAATTCCTACCTTAGAAAATCCACTGCTAGATGAACAATTGATTTCATGATTACCTTCACTAAGAATGATGAGTTTTGAGATTTGTTCTATGTATACTTTGTTGGACACTACATAAGTTTACCAACCTGGATCTATAATTAATGAATCAAATTATCACCATATAATTTGACTAGCAATAGTATCCTCAAGAAAGTCAATTTACTTTGTAGTTATCGTCGAAGCTACCTCCAGTGGGGTCATGTGATTTTTAGTAACATTTATCCTTAATCCCATACATGAAACCAAATACTTCTCCCAATCACAATTTAACCTCCAAAGGAAATATGACATGTTCTCGAAGATAATTTTTTTTATTTTAATAATTTATTGTATTTCACAATTCCCTCTAAAACAATATATAATTTAAGTTTGCGGTAATAGTTTTTTTTAATAGTGTAAGTAAATGTATTTGTTAATACATGATAACATATCATGAAGTCTTAATTACGCCGAAAGGCGTATACCTATTGGCAATGGGCACATTTAATACGTTTTTAATCTTTAATGCGGTTTTTATGGACATGATCAAATGTAGATAGAATATTCTTGGTCGTCACACTAAATGGAGGGTTCTGATTTGAAATATTAACTTCCTTGCTTTGATAAAGGTGTATGTTTCTGTGTTTACTTTTTCACATTTACTTAATCTGATTAAAAATTTACTATCTTGTACAATTGATTGACACGTTTATGTAATTAGCAATGGAGTATGTGATTAGGAATGGAGTATGTGAAGCACTTCACCTTATTTACTACCTGTAAAATTGGTAGCACATTATTTACCACCTGTAAACTTGGGTGCACTTCATGTTAATCTTTGTGGGATGTGGATCTAAACGCTCGACACATTATTTACCAGTGCGCACTTAACCTAAATATTTGTGGAATATGGATCTAAACGCTCGACACGTAATTTACCTTAAGCTTGGTGGGATGTGTGGCACGTTATTTACCAGCGCGCACTTCACCTTAAATGCTAGGAAGCCAACATTTAATGGCTACATGGTGTCGGTTTCTTGCTCGGTTTATGCCCGCACTTCCAAGTCATTCGTGCCATGTCCGCAACCTGAGCATTAGCCATTTTTGTAGTTGTAATTGTAGATCCACATTGCACTTCGAGCAAGCTCGTATAGAGGAGAATACTGAAGCGAAATCATAGAGGAGAAGGAGGAGCATAGAGTAAAGGAGGAAACAATCTTAAAGGCACATCATCAGCATCAACATCCACAAAGAGGTTAGAAAAAAATGTTCTCTGCATTTTCTTTGGTTTTTGGTTAGCAATACATGGATTTTAAATTGCATGTGTGCCCTTGTCTGTTCTCTGCATTTTCGTTGGTTTTAATTTGCATCTGCGCCCGTCTGTTCTCTTCATTTTCCCAACCTAGTAATTAATGGCTGAGAGTTTTTACTGTGCCGGGAGTGTTATCAGTGGCCGATACCTTTCGACGTTCTCCAACCGCGAGTCGTTTGTGCTAGTTTAACTATAGTTGTCATTATTCACTATTCTTGTAGAATTATTAATTAATAAAATGATAAAGAATAACAAATTTAAAATCTAAATTTTGTATAATTATTTTTTTTAGAAAAAAAGGGTTACAGATTTTCTATTACATATAGTAAAAAAAATACAAACATATCACCGAGGGTCTGTCATGTACAAAACCAAAACCTTGATTCACTCTTTAAATTATTAGTTACTATTTGAGATTATTTTAAACATAGACATATAATGTTGCAAACTAGAAATGTATCTATAATATGTTACAATATAATTGTTAAGATTTCAAAAAAAAACCAAAGCAGGACTCAGACCTCAAACACAACAACCACTTGAAAGGATGAGAGGTTCCTTGCCTTTATCATCTTTCTAGTTAGATCCTGGAGTTGGCTAGTCATCATCCACCATGATCAACTTCTCATTGGACCTCACGGAGATGGAGGTTCCTTATGGCTGGTGTTTCGACTCTCCCTTCTCCCGCTCAAGACAAACTCTGAACTGAACTCGAACTGTGATCTGCACATGAGCTCAAACATCCCCTCGAAAATACAAATGACACGTAGGGTGGACATATTCTCCTCCTGTTTCTTCTCCACAACTTGACCCACCAGAGATTTCACTATTCAGTATGTTTCTGCTGGATCGAAGTATTTGGTATCTCAAGTACACGAATACATTGGGTTAGGGACCCAATCCTTCACCTCATTAAGAATTTCTTCATCCAAGGTTTCCATATGTTTCCTACACACGACTACTTCCACTTTTTCATCTTCCTTCTTCTTAGACTCTGTGCAGAGGTTATGAAAACTATTCCCCACCTCCCTTGTCTCCCATGTTGCTCCAGTACGAGCCAGTGACCCAGATGATGAGGGTGACCTAACAACCCCACACATCCTCTTACTCTTCCCATGTCTACCCTTGGTGTAGTGCCTAATAATCATGCCTATGAACCAGAAATACGCCACCTTGCTATGCACAAATCTAAGACTACCCATGAGACCCAACACCCACCAAAGGATTCTATGAGTGCGAGCACATGGTGTGAATCCCACTTGAAAACATTTGAAACTCCGTTGCCAATTCCAACTGTGTATATGGATGCTAGAGAAAACCAAGGTGAGGGATCCCCCCTAAGGTTTACCCTCCCTATCTCCTCCTAGTTTCCATCGCTCAAAGTTTTCCCAACATTCCACTGAGTGGAGATGCGGCTCAGATGCCTAGTTGTCAAAGCCTTTCATTTTTAAACTCACTATAGTAGTTCGAAACCTCATTGTCACCCTTGTAGCATCACCACTCCACCTCTTCCTTCCATGAATTGAAATCCTTGTCCTTCACCCTCGAGCAGTTAACTCCCTGCTCATACTCATCAACATATTTGTCCTTTCTTGGTACCCATCATGTATCATTGTTCCTCCCTTCCTCATGCTTCTATGCTATTGCAGGCCAACCCGTACTTCCCTTGACCCAAACTTGCATCAATGTTCATTAATCAATGTCCCTCCATGTTCTCCGGTATTTATGACTTGTAGATAGTTGGTGTGTTAGTGATGTGAGCCCCACGTGAGTGTCCCTCACCCCAACTGTTGACACCCCATCTGAGTGTTATATAATTAAATTTTAATTGTTATAATTATTAAATTTTAATCTTAAATTTATGAAAAGTTAATTTTAAATTTATAAAAAAGATTAAAAGAAAATTTAAAATGTAAATTTGAATATAATTAAATTCGAAATAAATAAAATTCTTCATCTATTAAATATTTTTTTTACCATTCTTACTATTTAATGAATTTTAAATTATTTTAACAATTTTTATCGCATTCCACACTACATTCTTAAATAAAATTTAGTATTATTATTAAAATTAGAACAATGATTTTTTAAGCTAAAGTACTTATATATTGAATACATATATAAATGATACAATAAACTTCATCTAATGCTCGCCAAAATGGAATCCAAGCATCAGATAGGAAGCAAAATTTGTCTACCATATGTCTTCACTATGTTTGTAGAAGTTTTTGACAACACTAGAATATTGTCAGGAAATGAGAGACACTTCCACACTAAACCTAGTAGAGGAGAAGAATAATTTAATCAAGAATGTAAATGACAAAGTAAACACATAGTACACAGAGATTTTACCCTCGAAACCCAAACCGAGAAAACCAACATTCCTTGAGCGTTTTGCTCTCTTGTTGTCTTATTCAATCTGAATAAAAGGTTACATGTCTAACCTTGGTCCCGCACCTAAGACGCAATCGACATCACATCCTCTTTCCTGCGCAAGAACAACCCTGTAGACAATTTGAATTACATCTGCATGACCAACAACCTACATCTAAATATTTCTCTAAAGACATTGATTCATTCATTAGCCTTTACGATCTTACAACACACCTCTTTATAGGATTTACAATAGGAAAACCCTAAAGACTTGGTGCCCAAAATTGGTTACAGATCCATGCAGATCATTGGCTATAAATCCTGCAAATCTCGAGATTCTATTACAATCGAATCTAAGTCGTATTGCCAATTGACTACCAGTCGACCTTCATTCGGTAGTTAGCATGAATGTGGAATGGAAGTCGGGTGGACTATACCTTTCGACTAGTTTTCTTACTCTTTCTGACCTCCTTACCACCAGAGTTTATTGCTCCACCTCTTCCTCAGATTTAATCGACTCATCTAAATCATCTTCTTTGTTCCTTAGTTCAAACCACATAGTCTCGGGATTATTCTTGGTCTAAACAAATTCTTTGGGATCAGACTTATCTTTGACTTCTCTGAAGACCATATCTCGACTATACATTGTTCTCCTTGATGCATGATCCCACAGTTTATATCATTTCATTTCTTCTTTATATCCAATGAAAATACATTTGAATTCATTTGTGTCTAGCTTTCTCCTCTTTTCCTTGGGAACATCCACAAATGCATTACAACCAAATACCTTGAGATGTGCAACCGAAGGCTTCTTACACGAACATACCTCATGTGGAGTCGTGTCGACTAGCACCAATGAAGGATACATTCACCAGATATCTTGTAGTGTCGACTGCCTCTGCCCAGAATTCTTGTGCGAGCCCAACACCACTGAGCACACTCCTTGCCTTATCCATCAACATTTTGTTCATTCTCTCGACAACTCCATTTTGTTGTGGGGTATATGGTGTGGTATTTTGGTGTGTTATGCCACACTGATTACAGAACTTATCAAATTGTTTTCCACAGAATTCACCACTGTTGTTAGTTCTCAACACCTTAATCTTCTTATTTGTCTGGTTTTCTACAAGAGCTTTAAAATCTTTAAATTTTTCGAAAACCTATGATTTCTTCCTTAGGAAATATATCAATTTCTTCCTAGAAAAATTATCTATGAAGGATACATAATACAGGGATCCACCAACTGAAGGAAATGTAACTGAGCCAAACACATCACTATGCACCAATTCTAAAATCTCATTTTCCTTTATCTCTCCAGATGGAAACCTCACCCGACTTTGTTTTCCATATATGCAATTTTCACAAAAGTCGACTTATAAACCACATTTAGGAAAACTTTTGACCATACCTTTGTTGTGCATAGCTCGAAGTCATTTTTCTCCAATGTGTCCCATCCTCTCATGCCATAGCATGGTCGGGTCAATTTTATCATGTCTTATCGATTCAGTCTGTACTGACTTAGCCCGAGTCAAGTCAAGTTGAGTCGACTTCAGAAACAACGATGTTGTTGCATCCATTCAAGTTGACATTCCCTAATAACTTGTATAGGGTTCCAATCTGAACTCCTTTCATTAAGACCATCATGCTTCTGGCCATATTGCATGAATCCTTCTGAAACAAAGTGTGTACCCCAACATCACTCATCTTATTGACATATATTAGATTTCTTGCCAAACCTGGAATGTGTAGCACACATGGAAGGGTTATTTTCCTCACATCCTGCAGTATCAGTGGAACTCTTCCTCGTTCGAAAATTTTGGTTGTCGAGTCATCCCCCAAGAACACATCACCTCCATCATATCATTTATAATCGCAGAACCAGTCTCTATGTGGTGTCATATGATAGGTTGCTCCCGATTCAATCAACCAAACACCTCGATCCGACTGTGTAGTGGTCAACACCATGTACACATCACCTCCCTTATCAGGGTTTGTCTTTCTCTTAGTCGACTGCTTCTCGCAGATCCCGTACTGACTTCCATCGCCCTAGAGTTACATTCATTTTTGTAATGCCCAGCTTTACCACATTGCCAACATCTTCTTGTCGACTGAACCGAGGATTTAGATCTACCCTTCAACTTAGAATTTCTACCATATAATTTTCCTTTATCTCTTTCAACCGGTCGGCCTCTCACCACTAAAGCATCTTTGGTCAATCCTTCCATGTTATTTCTTCTCATTTATTATGACAGCAGAGAAGTAACCACATCTTCTATTTCTAGTGTGGTTGTATTACTCCCTATAGCCACGACTAAACTATCCCAAGAGTCTAGCAAAGAACATAATAGGATTTTAGTGATTTGAATATCCACAGACGATAATTGGCTTAAAATGGTGTTAAACACATTTAAATGCTCAATCACCGAACTCCCATCACTCATTCTCAGAAGATATAGTTTTTTTCTGAGAAAAAATTTATTTACCAGAGATTTCAATTGGTGTAAGCTTTCCAACTTGTCCCACAGTTTATTGGCCGAATCTTCACCTGAGATATTCAACAGTACCGAATCTGCAAGATAAATCCAAATTGTACTTCTTGCTCTTCTTTCGAGTTTCTTCCATCGACATTCCTATTGGATGGGTACCTGGATAGATCGTTGTCCATTGTTCTCAATCTACAAGAAGATCTTCCATTTTAAGCTTCCAAAGCTCAAAATTCTATCCATTGAATTTTTTTATCTCTAATCTTGAACTACTCACCATTCTTTACCACGATCTTTAACACAATTTATGACTTACAACTCTTATTATACATTGGGTTTAGTTCTCAGGTTCAAGATTGATAAATCAAAATCGGGTACACTCGTCAAAGCATAACACAGATCTGATACCACTTGTGAGGAAATGAGAGACACTTCCACACTAAACCTAGTAGAAGAGAAGAAGAATTTAATCAAGAATGTAAATGACAAAGCAAACACACAATACACAAAGATTTTACCCTAGAAACCCAAATTGGGAAAACCAACATTCCTTGAGCGTTTTTCTCTCTTGTTGTCTTATCAATCTGAATAAACCTTGGTCCACACTGAAGACACAATCGATACCGTACCCTCTTGCATGCGCAAGAACAACCCTGTAGCCAATCTGTCTTACACCTGCATGATCAAAAACCTACATCTAAAAATTTCTCTAAACACATTGATTCATTCATTAGCCTTTATGGCCTTACAACATGCCTCTTTTTAGGCTTTACAACTTGCAAAACCCTAAAGACTTGGCATCCAAAAACGGTTACAGATCCATGCAGATCATTGGCTACAAATCCCGCAAATGTAGGGATTTTGTTATAGTTAACTCCAAGTCGTATTACCAGTGGACTACCAATCGTCCTTCATTCGATCTTCAGTCATCACCACACGTCCGCCTGTCGACCTCATGTGGGTTGACCTCTTCGACTTGTTGTCAATGCCTTTACCATGTCGAATTGCCTCAACCTTCGACTTCGACTTTACCCGATCAATTCACCTTGACCTTTGACTTGTTGTCGATCCACCTTGACTTCAACCGTCAGTCAATTCACCTCGACTAGAATTTCACTGCAAAGAATATAACAACCCAACAAATATCTATATAGCAAGTACATGAAAATTGCACTAAAAACTTGACTAACTAGCTAAAACCAACAAGCATCTCAATCCACATAACTAGTTGAGAGGTGACTTGGCTATGCTTGCATGACTAGAAGTTCCATGGATCTTTCCCTTGCCCTTGATGTACATATGCATGTCATCTATGAGCACAATAGGCTTGGAACCGGTGCTCGTTGAGTTGGGAGATCCTGTGACTTCAACATACACAATCTCATCCTCTAAGCTCTAGTTAGTGACCTTAAATTTGATGTTGAAGACCACCTTGCATAGTACAGTAATTTTTTCTTCCAACCTGCAAATCGAGTCCAGAGTCTCCTCCTGCTTGTCTTGATTGGCTTGGCCATCTTTCAGGGAAAGTTCTATGATGGTTTTAGACATCCAATAGAACTTTGGAAAATCTAGTGTCCATTATCCATTTCTAGAACTCTTGGTTGACCTATCGCTTGGAGGTATGGGCTCTCAACAGCTTGGTCTCACTCACCAAATTTCCTAATTTCCCTTGCAACTCTGACGGGGCGCTAGCGTCGAAGAGTTTCATGGCCTTCTCAACAACCAGTTCAACACTTGTGACATGAGCATGACCAGGAGAGCGTTGCAGGGGGAGCTTGGAAGTGCCCCGCTTCCTTGCTCTGTGCATGTTGGACTCATGGCCCTTTGCTTCCATCTAGATTCTTGATACATGAGCGGGGGGGACCCAGGAAAAAATGACCACATTGAAGAGGACCAGATGTCAACATGAGACAGGCAGGATGCCCTTTCTGCCAATCAAGAACCAAGTCCAAGAGAGGTTGAATAAGGGGTTCCTGGGCCCTGTGGGCAAGACTGACAGAGAGGGTAACACGCCAAGCCACGGGATGAAAGAACTTTACCCACCCAAAAGGACCCATGACCCAAACAAAAGAAGCACCCTCCCTTAGAGGCAAAGAGGAACATGCCACTGAAAGGGGGAGACATAGATGATCTAGCCTGTATCCTCCCACAAATCACATTCAATGAATAAGAAAGCATACCCACTTGAAGAGGGAAACAAAGCCTCAGCGTCAGGAAGATCAAACAACCAGAGCCAACCATCGTCTTTAAAAACCTTGACGGCACTTTCAACCATCATCCACCTTATTCATCGCATGAGAGCTTCCATACAAATTAACCAAGGAGTCGGAGTACTTACCATTATTGCCAATAGTGTGCCCCACCGTTGCAAGCTTCCACCCACGCTTCTCACTAATGCCATTAACCGTCGATTGGACTGGAATTGCCCTAGACCGAGTAACCTTCGTCCTTAGTCGAAGTTGCATCAGATTCTCACATGGTAGCATGAAATCGCTTGTACTTTCCACCCTCTGCAATGACATCTGAACGGGACCGACGTGACACATGTTGAACGTCCCTTCCATCACTTGACAAATGCTCATAGACCATGGCCAATCACCTCACACGGGGAAAACTAGAACAATGTTAATTTCAAGAATCTCTAAATATATTATCATTATTACGATGGAATTTCATGTCATCTAAATAACTTTACGTCCAACAAGAGACAGAAATGACTGCTGGTTATAATGATAAGTTTGATGAGTCATAAACGCATCCAACGTAGGCAGAATAACAATCTTATAAAGGGTGTCAGATTTAAAACAAAGGAATAAAGAAGTCACAAATCTTCTCTGAACCAGCAGGACTTGCGTGCAGCAAGGTTTTTAAGATTTCTTTGTCGGAACGATCAGCCAAGCCCATTGCTTCAAGGAACTATAGAGCTCATTTGGTGCCATGAGAAGTCGAAGTCTGTGATCCACTCATCTGCATCAAATGGCTCCGTTCCTCTGAAAGCAACCACCACCAAATTAGCATCTACTGGTTTATCACAGATTATGAAGGCTTTGGTACTTTTTCCCTCCAGGAAATCTGTGCATATGTAGGCAAACATACACTAATACGTTCATAAAATCAGAAACTGACAACTTCCCTGCTAAAAAAATCATGGAAATCAACACATCTGAGGCGATTAACTGCTTACAATTCCAGCAATTGAAGAACTCCACAAAATGCATCTGCCAGAAAGAAAATAGTTACCAAGAAGATATGCGGAATGGCCCATCTGACAGAGTGGATTCAACAAAGTATTGTTGGGTATAAAAATTATGTTCAACCTGAATTCCTACTTATAACATCCACTGCTAGATGAGCAACTGATTTCATAATTTCCTTCATTAAGAATGATGAGTTTTGAGAATTGTTTTCCATATGCTTTGTTGGACACTACATAAGTTTACCAACTTGGATAGTATATTCAAAAAAGTCAATTTACCTTGTGGTTATTGTCCAAGCTATCTCTAGTGGGATCATGTGATTTTTAGTAATATTTATTTTTAATCTCATACATGAAATCAAATACTATTTCCAATCACAATAATTTTTTTATTTTTTAATAAAATATTGTATTTGACAATTCCCTTTAAAAACAAGATATAATTAGTGAAATCACAACTATTAACATATCAAAAAATAAATTTTTAAAATTTTTAAAATTCCAAAAATATTTCATATTAAAAAAAAATAATAATAAAAGAACTTAACAAATTAATATGAACTAAACCCTCTATTAACCACAATGCAAAAAGTATAATCATGTTGGAAGTAGTGGACTATTAATAAAATCAATACTATTTACGGTAATAGTTTTTGTTAATAGTGTAAGTAAATGTATTTGTTAATACATGATAAAAGTCTTAATTTAATTATAGTTGTCAATATTCACTATTCTTTTAGAATTATTAATTTATAAAATGATAAATAATAATAAATTTAAAATCTAAATTTTGTATAATTAATTTTTTTTTTAAAAAGGTTATAGATTTTCTATTACATATAGTAAAAAAATACAAACATATCACTGAAGATCATGTACAAAACCAAAACCTTGATTCACTCTTTAAATTATTAGTTACTATTTGAAATTACCTTAAACATAGACATATAATGTTTCAAACTGGAAATGTATCTAATATGTTTCAACATAATTGTTAAGCTTTCAGAAACAAAACAAAGCAGGACTCGGACCTCAAACACGACAACCAACTGCAAGGATGAGAGGTTCCTTACCCTTAGCATCTTTCTAGTCAGATCATGGAGTTGGCTAGTCATTGTCCACCATGATCAACTTCTCATTGGACCTCACAGAGATGGAGATTCCTTATGGCTGGTGTTTCGACTCTCCACGCTCTTGCTCAAGACCAACCTTGAACTGAACTTGAACTGTGATCTGCACATGAGCTCAAACATCCCCTCGAAAATACAAATGACATGTAGGGTGGACATGTTATCCTCCTATTTCCTCTCCACAACCTGACCCACCAGAGATTTCACTATCCAGTATGTTTCTGCTAGATCGAAGTATTTGGTATCTCAAGTACGCGAATACATAGGGTTAGGGACCCAATCCTTCACCCGTTCAGAATTTCTTCATCTGAGGTTTCCATATGTTTTCTACACGCGACTACTTCCACTTTTTCATATTCCTTCTTCTTAGACTTTGTGCAGAGGTTATGAAAACTATTCCCCACCTTCAATGCTGCCCAGTCGATTCACCTCGACCTTTGACTTGTTGTCGATCCACCTTGACTTAAACTGCCAATCAATTCACCTTGACTAGACTTTCACTACAAATAATATAACAACCCAACATTCTCCTCCTTGTTGTCTTCTTTGGTGAAACCAAGAGATTCCTGAACTTTCGTTCATAGACCTAGGGCAACAATGCCCATTTCCTCTCTACACCAAGAGAACTTAACAACACTCACAGACTTGGTAAACGACTCTGCTATTTCCAACATGTCTACTTTCTCCAGTAGTACCTTGTTACTTTCCACCATGTCTCTT